>BMAO01012537.1:0-61729 GCA_019973975.1 Trichonephila clavata | reverse complement strand
AAATTAAATATGCAGCTTGAAAGTATTTGTGCGCGTTATACACCGTTTTGCGGTAAGTGATCAGGAAAATTCAGGAATTATTTGTAAGGAAGGTTTTAAAGTGTACCCGCCTTAATTAAATCTGGGGATACGTTCAAAATAAGTCTCAATAATTGTCAGTTACTGTGGCATTTTTCACTTAAAAAACAACAACAAAAAGATTGCATGAAAAAAATTACGGTTTAAAAAATTCTCTCTATTGTTATAGTTTTAATAATGACCTATTAATAGGTGAAATATAACCTGATAAAAATTACCTCCGATGAATATATCAATTTATGGTTAGTAAAAATCATACAATGATTTTTTTAAGGAAGTAAATCATTCTAAAAAGCTGATGTCTGCTGCGATTATTTGATTTTTAATTTCAGTAATCATTTCTCAGTTATTCACTGTGTCTTACAATGAAAGCATTTCCTTCTATTTAACTACTTGCGGTTATTCTTCCTAGACAAGATGTATTGCTTTTTAGCAGGTAAAAAACAATGACAATGTGTATTTTAAGATAACGATATATGTGATAATAGAGTTCGCAAGGTTTCTCTTTACCACAATGGCAGACAGCTAATATTTTAAAACAGCTTTATAATCTTGATTTGCGTTGTGCTCGTGCTAAATACTTGTTAAATATTACCTGTCAGCGCGTTGCACTGACTGATTTGCATATTTTTATTTTTCATTGTTTCATTTGTCCTTTTTTGTTGACTGAAATCCTTAAGTATTTGCATACAATTCTATTCAATTTTATATATGTGGTTGTCATTAAATTGAAAAAAATAATAATAGTTATCCATGCAGATGTCTTTTATTCATAAAAATAAATTACAAATCATGTTAAAAGATATAGTATATGCTAATTTATTCCGTAAAATTTCGCCACAAAAATGTGCACTTTCTTAAAAACTTGATTGTAATAATACTTTTAAAATTTTGTTTGTAATTTACTACTACTACAAATAAAATATTCTCAACAACATATTAAAGGATTTTAGCAAAAGATTTACGGTTTCCTTTAAGTTTGTTTAAACGTTTTAAGATGGCATAAACTTAAATTTTTTTAAAAGGAATGTGATTTTTAATAAGAGTATAACAAAAATATTTTATGCAAGGGGGATAAATCAAAAGTTATATTACATTTATCTTTTTAACTCCCTTTTATAGGCTTCACTTGTATGTAACGGAATCTTTGAACTTAATTTTTACCCCCTTTAAAAGGTCAGATTAATTCAAAATTTTGCTCACTTGTCCAAGACTGATGACAATACAATAATTTAATAATTTTGCTCCAGTGTCCTGATCAGGATCGTCAAGACTAACGATTTCCCTCCTCAGATCCCTCTCGTATCTGGCGACTAAAAGATTAAATTACAACTTAGTTCGATTTCCAATAAAAGGGTATTTTTAGTTTTTTTAAATTTAATTTATTTTAGAGATGTTCAAATACTTTTTTCCCTTACCGAATTAGGATTTCATATCTAAATATGCATATTTAATCATTATTAGATCTAGATCATTTCTTATTTAAAAATCAATGAACTCCACAGAAATCATTGATACTTCGTCAACTTAAATAAGGAGAGGGGGAGGATTAAAATCGCGTTTTCTGTTTTATGAGTGACATATGCTTTCTTTTTGCTTTTTTATCTTGTCTCGTTTTTTTAAGTTACTGTAATATTAAGCACAGCTGCAATTTAGACAGCTGCAATTTAGACAGCTGCTTAATTTATAGTTCTTATTCGTGATAGATATCACACAATTTTCTTCCCTCATTCATATCTTTAATGAATATTTCTTTTCAATTTTTTCATTGAATTTACGCATTTATTTTTTTTTATTAATATTTGAATATGATTTATGATTTATATGTATTTATTTAATACACTTAAAGCAAAGTCTTTGTTTTGTCGTATTTTTTTTTTTTTTTATCATTTTACGTTTTCTTTCAGAATAACAAATTGTTTTCTATTGTAAGTTTATTCATTGTATTTATATTTAACGAAAAACGTGCTAAAAAACAAAAAGAGTCCATAATAGGATGATTCACTATAAGAAGGAATGTGTGCTCTTCGCTTAGGAACTCTAATAAATAAAGTAGTTGGGATAATAAATAGTTATGATCTAAAATTCTGGTAGGCAAACATTTTTAAAAGAGCCAAAAGCAAAATAATAATAATAATAATAATATAAATAAAAATAAATAAATAAATAAAAGACTTGTAATGAACCAACGCAATTTCGGCTCAATAAAGACGCAAAAATAATATATTTTGAAGTGTTTTAACACTAATGTGATGAAAAAAAGCTGTCCCTGCATTTCTTGGTTATATTTTTTCAATTTTTTAAAATAAAGTGATTAAACTCTGATAATTTTATGCTTTTTGGATTTCTTTTATTTTTTTTTTATTTTGCTCATGTAATAGTTTTTAAAATGTTTTTACATAAAAACACAAAGCAATATTCTGCATACATATTTAAAAAATCGAATTTATAAACATATTTTCACACATGTAAAAGTGGAAAATGGTTTTAAATAAATTTCTTTGATCTGTGGACCGTAGATAGACCACTATTTAATTAAAATGAGCCAAAAAATAGTAAGTAAATATAAATAATTACCTAAAATATTGGGGGGGGGAATCCAAAATTATTTATGTCGTAAACTTGTTAACTAACTGTTACCCAACGTTTCGCTGGGTATGCATATTGTTACATATGTATGCATTGTTTTTAGACCTAGTAATAAGTTTCTGATCATACGAGGGGTGATCAGAAAAAAAGGTTACAAGTCGAATAAGGAAATATTTATTAACAACAGATAGAAAATACAAAAAGGAATTAAGAGGCATACGTCTATCACATTTCGACATAATCACCAAGTCTATTTAGGCATTTATCAGAACCAACTTGTTTAACCCGTCGTGGTAGAAATCAGTCAGGTTATTAAGTCAGGTCTCAGCGGATGTTTTCACAGCACTGTCTTGGAATATCGCAACACATCAGAAATGATATGCTGCACGCTACATAGCTCAATTCGAGCTCTGGCGAGATTTCGAAGTTAGCCGTCGATCATTTTGAATCATTTCTTCAATTCGTTCCGTGTTGATTTTGGTCATTGAAGAACTTGGCTGGCCACTCCCTGCCATTTTGCATTTTTGACATCCTGTCTGTCTGATTGAAAAGAGTGACACCATTTCGCTACATGTTGTCTGTTTATTGCTTCGTCACCATAAACTTCCACAGTTTGACTATAAATGTCAGATGCGAACACATTCTTAGCCCATAAAAATTGAATCACGGCTCGCACTTCCAAACGAGACCAATTTCCTAAGCTCTTGCCATTTCAATCGTCCTGGACCATCTGGGAACTTTCACTACCTATCCGCAAACCAGCTATGTTACAAGTAGCTCCATTCTGGGGAAACGAAATTTCTCCACAATATGTAGTTTTCAAATGCTGCGGCTTGTGACCTTTTTTTCTGATCATCCCTGGTAGCAAGTAATAAATGCAGGATATCTTTATCAATGAGGAAAAAATGAGCAAATAACTATGAGAAAACTTATTTGTAGTTAACTCTCGTATTCAATATTTTATAAAAAATAATTATAATTTTGTAGCACCTTAAAATTACCAAATTAAAGAAGAATTTCATCTGAAATTTTCAAAAGACTCCACCATTGAACGACACCAATTAATGAATATGTATTTCTATACATGAACATCCTGACCCAAATGTATTACATCAGTGATTATCAAATTATGGGGTGTGTCCCTATAGGGGGGGGGGGCATGATTACCCTATGTGTGGAGTGCGAGTATATCGAAAATAAAAATCTAATAACATTCTGAAAGGAAGCAAAACAAAATACATCATCAGTAGCAGAAGCATTGACATGACAGCTCTTTGTGGGTCTGAACCTTCTTCAGAAATTTTTCCCATTTTGCCTTTCTCCCAGCATTTGATCTCCAGTTCTTCACTTTTAGAATGGCAAAATCCTCATTCGCACAGTCTTTCCATCCATCGCCATTGGTTTTTTATTAGAGGGAGTTGCATAAAAAGTTTTCAATGCTGTTCGTTCTGGGCTCCTTCTTACTATATGGGGGGGGCCTGCTCATCTCATTCTACTTAATTTTTTGTACTTAATAATATAATCACTATTAAAAATCTTATATATTTAGAAATTACACCTTTTTCTCCAACTGCTTCCGTCGAGATCAGCACCAAATATGGTTCACAGGACCTTCTTTTCAAAAAACTCCCAAGATTTTCTCTTCTTTTTTTTTCCTTCTCTTCAAAATCCATGTCTCTGAGGCATAAGTCAAAACTGATCTAATCAGTACCTTATACAACAGGATTTTTGTCTTTCTTTTTATTAAGTGAATTTTCACAGTAATGATCTTAAACCAAAGAAACAGCAATTAGTTGCAATAATTCTTTCTAATTTCAGAATTCATTTCATTTTGGTAATTTATTTCTGACCCTAGATCAGTAAAACTTTTTACAGATTCAAATTTCAAACAGTCTATTTCAAAAAATTGGATGGTTTCCAACCTACCACAATACATATATTTTGTCTTCTCCGTATTCACTCTTTTTGGTTCATTTAAAATAAAATACGTTCTGACAAAAAAAGATGCCCTGCATGGTTATTGCAATCTGTTTCAATTTAAGAATTAGAAAGGAAAGGTAACAAAATATTTAACCCATTGCGAAATATACGAGGGCTATTTTTTAAGTTTAGTCCGTTGGTGCGTATAGTTCCTTAGTTCACACGTAAGCCGCAACGAGTCTCTGCGTCACTGCCCAGCATCCTTTGCGAACACACTCGCACCATTTCCAGCTCTGTAGCTGTCGTGTAAACTTTGCTGTGCGTCTTTAAAATGTTTACGGTGATTGAATCGCACGCCAAGTGGGAGATAGGTCTGTTTTACGTTTTTTGACTGCGAGAAACATGTCGGCTGCAGACATTCATCGCCAGAAAACAGAAGTTTATGGCACTGAAGCAATGAGTGACAGCAAAATTTGAAAATGGGTCAGGAAGTTTCAAGATAAGAGCCTCACACTTCTCGAACGACTCGGGACTTAAGCGAATCTTTTGGCTGAGAGGTTTTAGACCATGCACTATACAACCCCTACCTTGCTCCCAAAGAGATTTCCACCTTTTCCGATACCCCAAACACAGTCTTGGCGGGGAGCGCTTCAGTGACAACCAAGAAGTGAAAGCGCCGTGAACTCTTGGCTGTCCGACTTCTTGAAGAGGGTTTTCAAAATTTTGTTCTTTGGAATGACAAATGCATTAATAAACTCGGCAATTTTGTAGAAAAAAAGGCAAAAGTATGTTTCATCCGAAAAGAAAAGTTTTTTAAAACAAAATACTGTCGTTATTTTTTAAAAAACAAACGGACCAAACTTAAAAAACAACCCGCGTAAAAAATAACTTTCTTAAAATATTTATTCCTTGAAGTAACATATACAAAATGTAATACTTATCTTGATAATTTATACGGTTTATAATTTATAGTTTTAGCAACAAAGTGCTTTATATATATATATTTGCATGAAATGTATTGTTATTGTATGGGGGGAGGCGAGGGGAAAATTATATTGTGTGACCAATATTGTGAATCACCAATATTGAAAGTTTGAGAAACCCTACATTACGTGCATGTTAGCAGTGTTTATATGCAATGCTTTGGTTCAGTTAGTAGTTAAAATGTATATAAGGACAGTTTTTATGCATTTTTCATAGTTCTTTATCAATTTACTTCAACTCCAATGTTAATAACTTTTCTTCTCAGTTTCGTCCGGAGATGTTCTTGATGGATGAAATCAATTGCTTCCGCATATTTCGTTCCACACTCCCAGCGTCAGAATAACCTTCAGAATAAAAAATCGCTGAATCCTTCAAAATTTCCCTTTGACGCAACCCTCCACATGTCATCGTGAGCAGAAGAAATCGGTAAATAGTTCATCACTTCGGCGCGTAAATACCTCATCGGTTCATCAGTCACAAATTTGAGCCGAGAGCATTTCTCAACGCCGATGCATTAAAAAATAATAAAATATAATAAACAGAGCGACGAGGTGGATTTTGAGATAAATTTGTGTGCTGAGTGAATTTCGGTAGATAATGTATCTAAATATTTACCTCTCTCAGTTGTCATCGGTTGTGTTATTACGAGTGAAATCTTAAGTAGTAGATTTATAGGTTTACTCGGATGCGGCGTCCGCGATATTTGGATTTTGGGCTGAAAGACTGATTGCGTTGTATGCTGAAAGACAAATGATATCGCTGATGGATGGATTCTTTGAAAAGCAGCGGGAATTTTAGCGTGAGAAGGGGTTGAAATTCAAATATGATTTACAACGCAAAAAAATGTTGTTGACAGTCGGGTAGGTTGATTGAGTAGATGATCGCTAGTGGACGTGATCTTTGACCAAGGTCAGGACATGAGTCAACAATTCTGGGAAATTAAATCTATGCAAATCGCCACTTACGCATTTCAGCTCAATTTTAATCGAAATCGAAAGATTGGTTCTCATGTCTTAGTTTTTTTTTCTTTTTGCTTGAATTTAAAACCTACTGGTAAAGTTCTATGGTAGAGGATGGAAAATATAAAAACTTTTCAAACTAAAATTTATGTTTATTTCACCAGGCTATTCTTCAAAAATTAAATTTTACATATATCTTATTCAGATCTGAATAATTTTTTAAAAAATATTTTTATTTCTATATACTAATTTCAAAATTCTTTCATTTTAGGTATCCTCAAACCAGGAGTTCGTTCGTTCCATGGTCCTTTCTGCTAGCAACTTGAAGAGATCTCGGAACCCATCAAAAATTGACTCGTTTTCAAGGACCCATTCTATTCCGAATAAAATATAAGTTCGTGATTGTCACGAGTTTTAAATTAATACGACGGACCAAGTCTTTCGACTAATTTTTTAATATAAACTTAACAATTTCAATTTTAAAGTTTCAGTAAAGTGATTGTGGGTTTCGTAGTAAGAGCAGTTGTTACAAAAGTTAGTGATTGCCGATAGTCATTCAGCTTCTCCCGAATGTTACATACGGACGATAGAGGGCGCACGCAGGCGTCAACAATGTAAATACAAAAGAAACCAAGCGATTACGTCGAAAAATAATTAGCAATCAAAAATATTATTAAAAATATGAACTCTTTTCAGAAATTGAATAATCACATACATACACAACTTCATTTATAATAAAAAAATATTCCCAGTGAAAAAAGGTGTAGACTTTGGATGTACTTCTTCAGTTAATTTCCATGTATGTAGGAATTGGAATGCGTGGATAACTTAGTAAACAGTAACTCATTGAATAGTTTTTTTTTTTTTTTTTTTTTTTTGTATTCAACAAAACTATCAAAGTATGAGAGGTATAATAAATGTGAACTTTCCGAAAGAGACAGAAAACAATCAAATACAAGAACAAATTTGATAAGTCAATCATATATTCTTATTAAGGTGACTCTAACTCTCTTTTCTAATTCCTTCTGGAAAATTCTTGGTGACCACGGTAGCCTACTGGTCAAGGCAACGAACGCGTGGTTGGCGTATCATGAGTTCGAGCTTTCATGCCTCTGAAGATCCGTTGGGTCGTGAGGCTGATGCATGTTGAGTCTGTTGTGGCACTAAGTTCTCATAAGGGTGAGGTATGAAAGTTAGAGCTGTGGTGTGCGAGATCAAGTGCCATTCTTATTACTTGATTGTGGTTCAAAATAACGGAGTCACTCGCCAACAGTTCTCGAGTTACTTTTTAAGGTGACGTAAATAAACACTCACTCATTCGATAAAAAAATTAAAAGTTTGAATTCACTCTTCACTAATTAATCTACGGCTCAAACTTTCTTAGATTTGAAAGATACAGCTCAAACAGCAAAAAAGATTCTTTAGATTTGAAAGAGTTTACAAGAGAAACAAGAAAATGCAACTATCTTATATTCTAATCTATTTATATAAAAGAAAGAAGTAGAATCTACAGAGAATATTCTCTTATTTAACAAAGCAAAACATGCAAACAAGGATAGCATGCATAACAAAGTAGTTAAATTATTTTCTTTTGAAATTAAAGTATGCATTGTATTGTTGAAGAACGATTTATATTCTGACAGGAAGCATAACTAAACTAAAAATAAGGCTTATAAATGAATCTATCCGGCTAATATTATAATAAGCACAGAAACTTTGTTTTCTTCGTCTGCCCTCAAATAACTTGGGGAGTGTCTGAATTACACTGTGTTCCGGTGTCTATTTTTCCTTTGTAAACCACAACAAAAATCTTACAAAAAATGCAACTGTATGATTTGATTAAAATTAAAATTCAAGCTTTAGAATAAACAAAACAACAATTATCAGAAAGTAGTTTTTTCGAATTGCCCTTTGACCTCGCACTTATCTTGGCCACCTAGGTACTTTCGACATTCATGTTTGTTGGAACATTTCGTCGAATTCGTCATGCATTGGTGGCTGTATGTAAAAAATATTCGCTGTCACACAGCAGGGGAGAGATTACAATTTCTAAAGATCTATCTTCTTACATCTAGGCGTGTTCGCCTTTTTGCTGTAGTGCGTCTGTATCTCGCTGGTGGCGCTCAAGGCCGTTCATCCTGTTATGTGTCAGAACTTAATCTCCACCATCTACAGGCGCTGACTACGACACACATCATGAACGTGCGATCGTATTTCATTTCTTACCTTTTAAAACAGGAGAATTAATGACCAACAGAAAATTGATTGCTTATCTGAGGTGAATAAAAGATTGGAGTTTGGCGGACTGTGGGAGGTTTTTCAACGTGTCTGGAATACAAATAGGTCGTGGAAGGCCTAAGTGTCAAATAGCACGCTACGAGTTCAGGAGTAGCATAATTGGCGATTAATCGCTGATGACAAGAGAAGCATTTAGTGATATTAATATAAGAAATTTTATAATAACGACTCTGTAAAATGTCAGTTATCGAGAGAAAATTTTGTCCTAATTGTTAAGGATATAGCCAAGTGCGATCAACTTTAAATTATATCATCTTTCTTCCACAATGATGATAAAGGTCGTTTCGTTTTATCTAGGATCACGAAGAAAGTGTTAAGATGATATTAATATTAGATATTTCAATGAGATAAATATTATAACCTCTGAAAAATACTTGGTTATGAAGGAAAATCTGGATTGCGTTCATTAAGGCAACAGTTAATCAACAATGATAGTTTTGAATCAAGTTTCTTTCTTAAAAAATCAGAATGTTAATCTTTTTCTCTTTATTCATTACAGATGACTGGAAATGTACTGAAAGTTGCTAAATACAAATTTAATAGTGTATATTATTTTCTAAGTAAAATTCTTGAAAAAAATCATTCTTAATTGTTAAATAATTATAATAACAAACTTTAATCTGTAATAAATTTTATAAATTTCTTCAAAAGGTCTAAAAGTTTTCATTTGTTATCATTATAAGCATTACATTTTATATTTTTTTTATTTAATCATAGGGAAAACACATTAAAGAATATATTCATAGAGAAAGTAATATCAAAGTAAGAATTTACTCAACAATTTGTGCAAAAGTTTTTTCTTCAAATAATTAAGAAAACTACGACCAGATTTGAATTCCTATTAAAAACTACTGTAATTTTATTTGAATACAGTAATCATATTTTAAGATAAGGCTTTAGATATTTATAACATATTAATTCAAATACTATTTTCTTATTCAAAGTTAATAAAAAAATGAATGACATAGTCAAAAATGTGTAAATAATTTTTATGCCTTTTTTAATTAATTGCGTTTTTTACAAAAACTATAAAAAAATTTTAATGCAATACATAATTAAATCGTAGAATTTTGTTTTTATAAATTCTTTCCTTACTTCGAAAAATCGTCTGTGAAATTATTTTCCTATGTGTAATCAATTCTTATTTGATATGTCTCAAGAACTTTTTAAAAATAATCTTAAGAAAACAAAAAGATTGTAAAAATCTATATTCTAAAATGTCATTTAAAACTTTAAAAGCAAATGTCATTTTAATCTGTTTTATTTTGTTTTTGAGTCTGTAAAAGTCATCAATTATACATTTAAAACATTGTTTAAACATTTTGATATGATGTAACATTTATTTTATAGTCTGATTGTTACTTTTGTTGTTATAACTTATCAAAACCCTTCATTAAAAGAGACAGCCTGAACTGAAGCCAATTTTTTTCTAATTTTTCATTCTAAAGAATTCTTTTAGAATATTCAAGTAGAACATTGATAAACTTATGTTATATAACATTCATTTGTACAAAAACGAAGTGTTATTTTTTATGATGAGGTTTATATATACTCATGTATCTATATGTATTCTTGTTTTATTTATTTGTTGTGTTTTTTTTCCTTGCAAATACAAAAATTTTACACCGTTTAATACTAAGCATACACACAAATACAGATTACGAAATCATTATTGAATTTATAATTTTAAGTAATTAATTGTATATGGGAACATTATTTCAAATATGAATTATACAACTTTGTTCATATAAAAGGATGAAATATCGAATTTATATCATTAAAAAGATATTAATTAAAATTTCCAACACAGCTCAGTTCGAATTTAAGCTTAGAATCAAAAGCTTTTCACACTTTTTGTGAATACTTCCCACTATTATCACTCTGACTTTTTTTTCTATCTTATTATCTTTTATGTTCTATTTGGTTAATCGTAACTCAAAGATTTTAAAACATTTCAGAGATTTAAATTTTAGTGAAATTAATTTTGTGATTTCAAAAATCACTCTTCTATTTTTTTTTATATTTAATTATTTATAATATGAAATATATATTAATATAAAACAATAAAAAATCAACTAATACGTATTTGGAACAGAATAAAATACGTAATGAAGGATTTTTGAAAGTCTTCGTAGGTGCATATACTACAATACGTACAGTTCTCTCTAGATGAATTCAAAAGCCAGTATCCAAAAAGTTGAACGATTTAATTTCATTTTCAAAGCTTCACTTCCTTACTTTGTTAAAGGTTCTAAAGCACTAATTGAACGAGCATGAGACTATTTGTATTTCGGTATGATTATCTTTATTTAAATTGAGTATACTCAATATGAGTGTAAATACACCCGATATAAATACTCAATGATTCACTTTCTTTCACAAGTGAGCTTTTAATTTTGCAATTTATAGCATGATTTGTTTGTGTCTTCATTTACGTCTGTCTGCTTTTACCAATGAAGAATTTTATTTTCAAAAATGTAGTACTAAAACAAAATATTTTCCTTAAAGTTCTTATTTGATATGACTTAGTGAATCTTAATCAATTTCATTTGTTTTCTTAAATCATTTTGTCAATCTTAGTATACCCTCTCGAATCTTTATTTATACGAAAACATTAATCCAAGAAATAACCACAAACGGAATTAAATAAAAGAGAATTTTAAGACATGAAACGCAGACGATTTCGATATCTCTCTTAGAACTATTTCTTTTTAATCCGACACTTTTCTACGTATTTCTCCAAGTCATCTGTTTTTGATACTGCAAAAAATTGTCACAATCTTAAAATCCTTTTTTTTTTTTAAAAAAAAAACTACTCTATTTGTAAAAAATATAATTTTAAATAATCGAAAAATTTAAATTAGTGACAAATAAGTTAAAAAACTGTTAAGATTTTGTTTTTGTTTTCTGCAATGTATCACAAAAGCTTTCTATTTATTATTGTTACTGTTAAAGCAGAATGGATTAGCATTTAATAATAACAATAATAAACTTAGGCATTTGGGATTTATATTCATGTCATAGAGCAAGATCTGAAAAAAAAAACTGATTTCTCTTGAAATGCCAAATGTTTTAGTCAGTGAATAGGATTTTAAGGCTGCACACATAAGCCAGTTTAAAAACGACATTGGACACAAGAAAGAAAATCTTCCAGTTCAGATTTTTCTTTAATACAACTTTAGAAAAAGTGGAATGAAATATCTGTACTTCAATAAACACGACAATAACACGAAGTATATCATACGAATTTAAATTGAAACATGAAACTTCCCAACCAGCCATTTGGCGAAACGAGTGAAACCCGAGATCTGAATTGGCGATCAAATATTTTTTCCCCCTCCAGCCAACTCCGGCAAACCCTGAATGCTAATAAGAAAGAAAAGAAAATAGCTGGCAGATTAATGGGGCTCGTGACAAAAGACTGAGCTTGTCGAATCTCAAATGAGCTGTCATTGTTTCCAAACCAAGCATCATTTATAAAACCTGCCGCTCAAATAGAGAGATTTCGCCACTCGTTTATTTCCTACACAAAATGTCCGCCAGATAATTAGAGGGACGGACTGACAGACGGAATGGAAAGAAGCGAACGTGAGAAGAATTAAAAAAAATAAATAAAATAAAAGAGAGAGAGAGAGAGGAAGATTGAAATGAATGAAGGGGGTGGTAAAAAAACATGGCGACGAGAACGTGTAATTATTTTGGCGTGTTGTTGGACCGACAAGATGAAGATCAGAGGCGACGATTTGGTCTTAATTTTTTTTCCGTGCTCGTTTATATGAGAGGATGTTAGGGGCTTTGTTTTAAATGGTTTCAATTAAGCAGAAACCACACACAGAAGCAGCAAAACAATAAGTTTGCCTTTTAGGATAGTATTGAAAAGACTTCCTGAAGTGCAGATCCTTTTTGATAAGGTTTTAGAATCGTTTCTTATGCCGTCGGCTTAATACTATGGACGTATGTATGTATCCTTGGTTAAAGGCGTTGCTGACGTTTCGAAATAATGATCAGTTAAAATATTCATTACGGCGTAGGAACAATTTAATAGCTGCATTTTCAGCTGAGAATAGATTGTTTGTGCTTAACTCGACATTAGAACGTTCGTAAACATGATTTCCGTTTGCAATTTAGACATCGCTGTTGGGACGCATTTGCATTTTATCAGTAATTAAGATAATAGGTGGATTGTTTGCAATTAAAATAAGACGGCGTGATTTATCTCTGAAACTGTCTTGATTTAAAATAAGGAACACACAAGTAAACGAATAGTTTGCCATAAACTCTGCATTTTTTTGCAGGGAAAAAAATTCTTTCTTTTATTTGTCTCGAAATATTTGTTTCAATGAATAACATTTTTAAATAGATAAATATTTTATTTCGCAACAGACAGACAGACAGATTCATAAGTAAATGGCACGTATGTGGCCAGTTTCTTTCAATGATCTAAAAAAAAAGAAAAGAAAAATTCAGTGCACGAATATCATAATCTTGGAATCATGTTGCAATAATTTCAGACTTAAATAATAGTGACAAAAAAAATAATAATAGAATGTTTATCATGATTTGAACTAAAACAAAATTGTTTAATTAGTATAGGTTAACTTACATGCACCATATACAAATCTAATACAAAATATGTCCTCCTCTAGCTTGAATGAGATATCGTACACGGTTTGACATGGATTCCACTAAATTTAGAACATAAATTTTTGATCTCGTCTTCACGAAACCAAACTTTTATAGCATTCTTAATCATTGTTTTCTTTGTTGAACAGTCCATTTTATTCTCACGTCTCTTTACAATGTTCCACAAATTTTCAATAGGATTTACATCAGGAGAATTACCAGGTCAATCCAAAACCATTATTTTCTGTGTTTGAAAAAAATTCGTTGTTAGCTTAGAAGTAGGGCATGGAGCAAGATTTTATAGAAAGATACCAACACCATCAGCGAACGTTTGCATCAAAAGCACAATTTTACTTTCTATTATAGAAATGTATTGTTTAAAGTTCATCCTCCCTTCAACTGGTACTAAGCTGTCAGATCCTCCAGAAGTAAAATAACCCCAAAACATCTGTTTCTGAGAGTGCTTAACTGTTTGAATAAGATGTTGTTGCCTGACGGGTTCTCCGCCACTCCCCTGACAAATTTTAGTCGAAACCCTTGCACACAAAAAATGCGTTTCGTCGCTGAGTGCAACCTTCTTCCAATCTTGTGCAGTCCAGGACTGATATTTCCTGTCCTATTCCAAACGTTTTTCCTTCATTGCAGGTGTTAATAACAGTTTTTTGATTGGTTTTCTTGCAAATCCCCCAGCTTCAATAAACCTTCGTCGAACTATCGATGAATCCACGCTCACGCCAGTAGCTAATAATTCTCCCTGAAGATCTCTTACTTGCTTTGTAAGGATGCATTGCACTATTTCGTACAAGAAATTTGTCTGTTCGAGGCGTGGTCTTACGTTTGCGTCCACATTTACTCTTTCGTTTTGGAGACACTACTCCAAAATTCTTTTGCTGATTAATAATCCTAGAAACACTGAGTTTTTCAACTGCAACTTCTGCAGCAATTTCCCTCATAGTTAAAGAAGTATGCTGAATAAGAGTAGCAATTCTCCCTCTCTCTCTCTCGCTCTCTAGTCATTTCCCTGGGAGTGATATCCATTTTTAAATACACGTCAGAAGGAGACAATTCACACAAGCGACTATTTCTTTCAGCAACTGAAGGGAAAATTTTTCGGCATGCCATGATCACGTCGTCAAATGAGTTTAGACTAGTCAAGATGCAGTCGCATGTTGTAAGAAAATGCGGTTGAAACCGGTTTGAGCCAGAAAATCCCGGGAGTGAGTGAGAGAATATTAACGTCGCACTGATTAGCAACACGAGGGCTTTTGGCGACGGTCCGCGTAATTTTGAACCATGGTCAAGTGACGCGGACGACACCTGGGCTGGCACCCCCTCTCCTAACTACCACACCACACCAACGGGAGGACATTTGAGCTCTCAACAGATTTAACATGCATCGCTCCCCTACACGGCGGGTCTTTAGTGGTACTAGGATCGAACTCATGTCATGCCAGTCATGATCCGATGCCTAGACCACTCGGCCACCGCGGCCGCCAGAAAATCCCGGAGAAAGGAACAATTTTCTTTAAAAAAATATGTTTGTCCCAATTAATTTGCTGAATACTGTATCTCCTTGATTTAAATAACATCATGAGTGTCATCAGTTCGAGCTTTCTGCCGCTGTGTAGAAGGGGCCAATGCACGTTAAATCTGTAGAAGCTCAAAAGTTCTCCCGTTGGCGTGGTGTGAAAGTTTGGAGAGTGGGTGGCAGCTCGTTCTCGTCAGTTGACAGTGGCTCAAAATTACGAGGTCAGTTGCCAGTAGCCCTCGTGTTGCTTTATAGTGCGATCTCAATAAACAGACACTAACTGCCTCTGGACTGAAGTGATCATTTTGGTCTAGGGGTAGGGTGTGTGCTTACGGAACGGAAGGTACCAAGTACGAATCTCCTTCAATGGTGATAATGAGAACTTCAAACAACCGCAACCTTCGCGCAGCAATCGTGGTGCCATCTATCCACCGCAAGTGCAGCCAAAGCCATCAGACATATGACGCAACCCTCAAGCCATCTCGCCATGCATCAGCTGCACATGACGCAATCTTCAAGCCGTCTCGCACGAATGACGCAACTAGTAAAGCCGTCACAACTAGTGATGCAACCAGCAAAAAAGCCGTCGCAACTTGTGACGCAACAGCTCACACACTTGCCATAACAATGATATCGTTCATTCGTCTTACCGACTCACTGGTAGAGGAAAGTGTGGTGGTGGATTCCATATAAGACACTAACTGCCTCTGGACTGAAGTGGTCATTTTGGCCTAGGGGTAGGATGTGTGCTTACTGAATGGAAAGTATCGAGAACGAATCTCCTACAAAAAAATTTCGAAGAAGTAAAAAAGTTCCATGTTCAGCAGGGGCGTAGCTACAGCCCTATCCTTGATACGGGGCCCCCAAACAAAGAGTCCCCAACATGTGCAAGAAAAATCTTGAATATTAATGAAACAAAGAAAAAGGCCCTCAAGAAATTTTGATACAGAGCCTATACTCAGAACTAGCTCTATGCCAGTGATGCCGATTCACTTATTTCTTCTATGGTAAGTATAGAATGAAATACATTTTATCAGTCTTATCTCATTTTTAATTCAATTGAAGTGGCGCGCTTATCGGGTAGGACAGAACCCGGGACCTTTGGGTCTGAAGCCGAGTAGCTTAACCGCTACACCAAAATGATCACCATGGTGCGGAGGTTGTTACTGGCTTATATAGATGATACCGCCACACAATTCTGGAGCAAATAAAGGTTCAACACGAAGAAGATCTGATGCACGTTATATAAATTTGCTGATAGTAAAAGCGTCACATTGGCGTAATAAGAAGTTTTGGAGAATTGGATGCAGTTCAGGTATCATATTCGAGACTTAACCGTAATTGCAAAGTTCATCCTTAATAGTCCTAGTGTTACTTCACTGTACGACGTTTATAATGAATCAATCAATTCATCCATTTTTAATTTACTCGTCACAAATAATACTATTACAGCTGCTATGCAGTCAATGTAGTTTAATCTAGGAAGAGTTGGAATGTATAAAATAAAATTTACAGTGTTGATAAAGAGATTCTTTTACTCAGTAGAATAAAAAACTATATAACCTCAAAATGAATACCGGGAGATCGAAGTTGTTGTTTCTGTAGGTGGGAAAAATATATAAACTTAGAACTTTTTGAAAGTTATAAAAGCATTTTTTCTCCAGTAAGTTGCATATTCATCATAGATTACATACATTTTATTCTTTCGTGCACAATTTCTGCAAATTTAATCAATTATTTCTGAATTTTAAGCAATTTTTTTTGTATGTAATTAGTTTGATAAATATAATAAATTCATGAAAGATGAACTCCGGTAAATTTTATGATAACAAACAACAAGTATGCTTGAGAACTAAGCAATGTTGTCACTGAACATCTGCTCATGTTCCTCTGCACCCAAGGTCACAAAAACTGAGTTGACTTTCCAATGGGCTGTTGCGCCACTGAGTTAAGTTTAGCCAATAAGTGTTACTGATTTAATTTTGTCGAGAGAAATTTATGAAAAAATAAAATATTACATGAATTGATAAAAATCAGCATTGAAAGATACATTATAAAATATGTGCAAATATAATTTATCATTAGGTATAAATAAAATGTAAGCACGTACCCTTGTACCAAATTAAATTTTGGGATGTAGGAGATGTTTTTTATTTGCATTATTACTATAATAAAGTAAATACTACTATTAGCACTACCTTATTTTATAAATTTTAGTAATTAAACTGTAAATGAAGGTAGATGCATTTTCTAATGTAAACAATAAGATACATAGCGTAAAAATTTCATTTCCCTCTAAACAAATATGCTTTTCCTATTTCTTTTCTTTAATGCAAAAAAAAGTCATTCGCAAAAATCATAGTGGTATTTTTTTTTTTTTTTTTTTTTTTTTTTTGCTCTGTATGTTTAGTGGGGAGGAAATTCAAAAGCATGCTTCATATGAGTCACGCTTAAATAGAAAATTTAATAAAGACTAATGGACAGGAACTAATTAATTTTCCTTGAAACTTATTTCTTCATTTGAGGAAAGAAAAGTTTTGAATAATAAATCAATCAATCACTAACCATAAATTATTTATTAGTCGTCTTACAGACCATTTCTTCACTTCTTTTTTTTTAAATTCTTGTTAATCTATTTTTAAAAATAAAGCAAAACTATTTATATTCAATTGCGGTTTATAGTGAAATGATTTATTATTATTTTGGTCTTTCATTTAATCGATTAAATGATTAACTTTTTCTTAAACTACTGCGAAATATTTCTTCACAATAAATAATGAGGGAAATTATCAAATGAATATTATTTTTAGTTAAAAAAATTTTTAAAAAAAATAACATTTTTAGTAAATTTTGTAAATTTATTATAAATAATTAATGAACGTTAGAATAAATAAGAAATAAATATTCAATAAGCAAAGCAGATGAATTCTTCATTCTAGAACGCTTTAATTCTACTTCATTATTACGTTTAAATGTTCGTACCCCCCCCCCAAACCTTAAGTTTTTTTAGATTGATGATATATATATATATATATATATATATAACGTAAAATTTAATTAAGTACTTCCAATTAATAATTTATTTTATTAACTAATGCTAATTGTGAATTCAGTAGTTTATTTTTTACTGTAGACAAAATCAGAAGAATCAATTGGTGTTGTCTTGAGGTATGATATGAATTGGGGGACTTTCAACCATGAACTCCCGCTCCCCCAGAAAAATTTTGTGGGCGCTACTGTCGTTTATGCATCACGAAATCACACTTTTGAGTATTTGGTAATGCACTTTTTATATCTGGAGGTTTGACACGCTTTTTTTTCTTCAAATTAATTCAATCCTGCCTAAAATTTTCAATAAAAAAAATGACGCAAATGTTATTTGGTGTTTTCATTCTTTATTCAAACCTTTGATATGGATTGCTTAAGTATTTCATAGCGTTAAATGTATTCATTGAGGTTTATTTTGCTAATGTTTACTATAACCCTGTATACTTCATCTGGTATAACACCCTATTCGATACCATTTGTTCATTAATTACTTAGCCTATTTTACAAAAGTTAAGCAGCTCCATTTACACAGTACTTCTACAAAAGTAACTACACTGGTTTACTAAATCCCTTCATTGGCTGTAACATTTGTCCAATAAATTTACACTTTGGCGGTTTGAATAAATTTAAAACTGCAATGAAATTTATATTCGATTAATTACACTTAGGGGAGGGAATTAATTTCCTTAATATTTTTACTGGTTATTTTTAAATTATCACGATTTATTTTCTATTATAAATTGTTAAACCAGAATTAAAAAATATATTTATGTTATGATCATC
Source organism: Trichonephila clavata (assembly GCA_019973975.1). Taxonomy (NCBI): domain Eukaryota; kingdom Metazoa; phylum Arthropoda; class Arachnida; order Araneae; family Nephilidae; genus Trichonephila; species Trichonephila clavata. The sequence goes on along the minus strand of BMAO01012537.1, from coordinate 42,919 downwards.
ATGATAACTAGTATTATTTATTAGTAAGACATACAAATTTTATAATTTTGTATGATTTCAGTCCTTGAAATTGATTTTGAATTATTACAGATGTGACAAAAAAAACTACATAGTCATATAAATTAAACCAGATTATTACAGAATTCTGAAAGCATAATTTCTAGTAAAAAATAAACTAGAAAAAAAAAAGATTTACTTCCATTTATACAAAAAAAAGTAATCCTAAAATGTGCTTTTTTCATTTCAAAAAATTATTATATTTTATTTTAAAATCTTATCAATATTTCTTAATTAAAATTAGTTACTTCTTTAATTTTTTCTGACAGTTATGTTCATATTAATATTTTTACTATAATTTTTGTGTTTTACTATAATACATCTGTAAAACTAACACAAATTTTTTCGTTGAATGATATTTTGTCAAAAATCTGTATCATATCAAAATTATATTCGTACAGGCCTGAAGTTATGTACTATTACAATATTTTTACTTTGAGTATTTACTATCAATTTTTTTTAATGTGAAAAATGGATTGCCAAAAATATAGATATAAAATTTAAAAAGCAAGGAAGATAAACAAAGCAGCGAACTTTAATGCAAGTGTTAAAGAAGTTTATAGAATTGTTTTTCTCTGAAATATTCACTTGATAGTTTTATTCCAAACAAGATTTTTTCTTATCTTTTTTCGATAAGTGCTTGTTTATTTCCATCACTCATTCTTGTTTCCTTGTCATGAAATTGCTCACAAATTGTAACTAAAACCGTGACTTTTAAAGAGAGATTCTAAGAGATCCGAATTCGCTGAAAGCACGCAGGTCTTTAAAGTAAATAAGGCCAAACGGGGATAACTGCTCAGATGACATTTTTAAATTGCTGTTACGGGAAAAAAGAAGTGATGATGCAAAACATGTGAGAGAAATAAAATGTACAGATTGAATATTTGAGGACGAAAAGATGAAAGATATCTTTGCAAGGACTTATTACTAACACCCGATTTTTTTTCAGTAAAAAGGATTCAGAAATGAAAATTAGCTCAATAAAAAGTATTCTAGGCGTACAAAATAGCGTATTGTGCATTGGTATACCTTATCAGCTTCAGTTCAGAAGTTTTGATTCAATAAAAGCAAAAAAACTATGCCAGTTTTAAATATGATTTACACATTCAAGAAATTTTCGTTTCGTACTAAGAAGTGCCATAGAGTTGAGGAAATTATTGCTTCTCTCATTCATTCTAATGAGTTTTTTTTTAGAACAAAACTCTTGCAAATATATAATTAAATAAAATTATCTTTGTGATTTAAAAAAAAAAAGAATATTCTCTAGAACAGAGTTCTATTTTATAACACATGTAACACATATTTTATTATATATATTACATATTTTTACCGTATATCCCAGCGTATGATGCGTACCTATACTTTAAAACTACATTTTGAAATGTTTGTGTATGTTCACCGTATCACATGAAACAATTTTTTTACGAAGAAACCTGAAATACCCGTGTGCAGTGCTCTTATTTATAGAAGTCATTTGTTCGAGGTATTATCTCAGACTTTTGAAAAAAATAATAGTATACTTCTAGAACTACAACCCTTTAAATTCATTAAGTATGTCTGCCTCTCATTTCTTTTTATGCTCTTCTCTTTTATTTATTTTTAAAGCTATCACTTTTACATTCTGCGTGCGCATAACGCACACCAACAAATTTCGATCTTATTTTTTATGTTGAAAGTACGCTTTATATGCCGGATTATACGGTACTTATTGATAAAGCTGTTAAGTAGCGTTAATATTATATTTAATAAATTTTTGAGCTGCAATAAATTACGTGGATACTTGCAGCACTTCACTCTTTTGACGTAACAGATTTGAGAATACTAAACTTTATTCTAATTTTACACAAACATGTATGCTTCGAACTTCTATCTACTATTTTTTTTATAAGATTTCGCTCAGAAATTACAAACAGAAAAGGGGATAGGTTTTACTCAGATTACAAACAGAAAAGGGGAAGGTTGGTTAATCCTAAGACTGACTAAACTCCCTGTTATATATTATATAAAATTAAAAGCTCTCCTCAGTCAGTATTGTATACAATACTGCAGTATGCAGTATCCATCATTTCAGGCTTTCAAAATCTATATGATTCTTTAATCTTTAACATTCAAATTATTTCAGTAGTTAATTAAAAACTCTCTCTCCCTCTCTCTCTCTCATATATATATATATATCAGTGGCGCACACAAGGCGGGTGGTTCCTTAGGTCCGGACACCCCCATAGGCCTTGAATTTTTCCCCCAACGATTATAATCCTCTGTGAAGTTAAGTTGCTGAGTGGTTAGTACATCGCGCTTCCACACCACAGGTCCGAGGTCCGAACCCCGGGCTGGGCAAGGTTGACTCAGCCTTTCATACCTTCAGTGGATCGATAAATGAGTCTTCTGAACATTTGCTCATGCATCTCAGTGTCCAAGGTCAAGGTATACTGAGTCGGGAAGAGTAGGCTTTGTCCTTGATAGGCTGTTGCGCCACAGAGTGAAGTTATAAGCCTATGCATGTAAAATGTAAAATTTAATTCAGAATTTGTTTTTAATAACCATAAATACTAATAATTTATTTAATAATTAGTTTTTTACTGTTTTTGTTTCCAAAAATTCTAAAAAAAGAATTTGTTAGGCGGAGGATTGGAGCATGATTCGAGAATGGTGGACTTTCGATCCTAGGCTCTGCCCCCCCCATGAAAAATTCCTCTGTGCGCTAATATATATATATATATATACAACTTTCGTATTTATTTTTTTATGTTATTGTGTACTATATATATTTATAATATATATATATAGAGAGAGAGATATTTGAAGTTTTTATGTATGTTACGACAATGATTCCACCATTTATTATTTTCCCCACCAATCTCCCATAACAGTCACAATCGCGAAGAGGTACATATACCTCAATATTATTTTCCCTTCATCACATTTAACAACAAGCTTCATTGAATACTAGAGACCAAAACCTTCATCATAACCGATTCTCCATCATAGCAATCACCAGAAATTGCGGTCATTTCATTATGCAAGCTCATTTCCTTTCATTCCTCCTGCAATTCGATCCAGACACGCCATCGAAAACTCCCTCCACCCCTCTTTCTTACCATCCATTACCACTTCCTCCCAGAGACAGATACTTCTCCACATAGAGATACACCGTCAGGACCAGTACCGAAACCATGATCCATGGATGGGAGACAGCGAGCAGTTCATCCCGGTCACGGCTCCAATAAAATTGTCCCGGTTGTCCATTAAAGTGGAGTGGGAAGAGTGATAAATGGGCAAAGATCCTGTGTGTCCACCGGACGCCAGTTCTTCTTAGAGCCAGGGCGGCATCTTTTGTGGGCGCTGATTTATCGCCCCTTTAACTGTCGAGCGCCAGAGCTCTCTACCAGGGGCCATGCATCAAGTAAGAGAATGACCCTATCACTAGGATTAAAATAGTGCCTCTCATTGATAAATGTGGGGTTGGATCGGGAGAGGATCGGGTTCCACACTCTTTCGGGAGATTCTGGAAAGGGAAGTGTTCGCCAAGCCAACAGGATGTTCGGGAAAAATAAAAAGTGCTTTCCCCCTTCTTTAAAGGATATTAATCTTTTTTACGGGCGGCATTTATAAATGGAACAAGGATGCCAATTAAGATGGCGGGTGCGCTCACAGGTTGAGTTATGGAGCTAGGTATCTGGTTGACCTGGGATATTGGATAATGTATTGCTTCTTTAAAACTTTGGTGATGGATAAAAGGGATGTAGTGTTAACCGATGTGCAGATGGGTATGTACAAAAAACATAAAGATGATAAATTAATATTTGCTTAATTCTAACTTGTGATATTGTTATGAAAAAAAAAATATTTATGATGAACATGCATCAGTCATTAATATTTACAGCAATTTATTAATTTATCATGTTGTATAAATGATAAATTGATATTTCCAATATCAACAAAGAAAAAAATATGCTAGTTATTTTAAATCAAGCTGAACATTTTACTGTGCTTAATTGTATGACGTCGTAGATAACAGCAAAGAACAAAATATTTTCTTTTCTGGCAGTAATATCTCATGAATTGGTCAGTAAAATATATTTCGATAAAAATAGGTGAAATTTGAATCTAAAAATTGTAAAGGAGAAAAAATGTATGATTTTAGAATATTTCGAAATTCAGGAGCGATTAATTTTTGAATTTAAAATTGAAATAAATATTATTCAATATTAGATTATGTTTGGTATTAAAAAACAAATAATCTCTCTCACATTATTCTTTTGAGCACTGGCGTAGATGGTCCTGATTGGGCTCTGTATCAAAATTCCTCGGGGGCCCTTTTTTGGGAAATAAGTTAAAAAGGATTGCATTAATATAGCTCACTTGAAAGTGTCAAAATATTGCACTTGAGGCCTCTACAGCTCGGGGGACTTCATCTCATAGATACGGCGGTAGCTACGCCCCTGCATTTAAGCCAGGAGTTTATTATGTTATACATGCAGAAATAATTACATATTTAATATAAATTGAGCTCATTTTTGTGTATATTTATAAACAATTACATTTAAGAGATATTTTATTTATTTTTCTAAACTCAGTACGTATATTCTGAATTCAATAAGTAGTTTACCTGAATATCTCTGTACAATATTAAAAAATGGTGCAAAACTAACCTTAAAAGGAGAGAATCAGATAAAAAAAATGCTACAAGAACTTGAAAAACTATTTAAAGATAATTTAAAATTACTCCTTTAAACACACCATAAATTTAAATCTGTTCTTACTGAAGCTTCCGCTTATTAATTCATTTTCACATTGCAAAAATTGGAAGGGTTCACGCCAAGATTCCTAAATACTGATTATCAACATGAATTGCGTTGGAAACTCAATGATGAAAAGGGACCACGTTAATCGAGTGGTCAGGGTCGTGAACTAATGGTCAGCGTTGTCAATTCATGGTTTCTAGTCCTGATGCCACTAAAACCCGACATGTAGAGTGGCTTATGCACGTAAAATCTCTTTATACTCAAGGAAATTTGGAAAGCAAGGTGCCAGCTAAGCTGTCATCCTCATCACTCAAATTCAGAACTACGAGGTCCATAACCAATAGCTTTCATACAGTTTCAAAGCTTGACGTTAATAAAAATTCAAATCACGCTTACTGATTAAATGCATTTCTGAAAGTGGTAAACTTTTAGTAATTAGTCCAAAAGGTTTTAAGAATCCAAACAAAGCTCTGTGTTTTCACAACTTTAAAAAAAGACAGGTCCATGCAAAGAACAAGTTGTTCTTTCAAATTAATAATAACGTACAGTGGTATAACGGAAAATATTAGGTATCCCCAGAAAAATCAGGTCTTAGGCCCCCAAGCCCCACTTGACGTCACTCAGGCTTTGGTCCCCCAGCATGCGGGGTTAAGGGGGTGTACTTTACGCCACTGATTATGTATTCCTGAGTTTTGTAATAATTATAGTAGATTGTGTCTTCTAAAAGGAAACAATTAAATCTTTAAAAGCACAGATTCAAAAATCTCCGAGCACCGAAAGCAGCTGCTGAACAATTACAATTACGCAGCAGCATTACAATTTCACTAAAAAGCAAATAAAATATCAGATTCCAAAATTATTGTTTCCCTGTATCACAATTGTACAAACTGAGAAGAACCTTTCAGAGTTTTCTAAAATTTTCCAGTGAAATAATCGTCCTAGCTTTTAAATATTTGTTCAGACATCTATTTTATGAGCAAATTTGGCGAAACATTTTTATGCCATGTTCACTCCTGCTCGTTTACTATTATTAAAGGGGTAGTTTTCTTTATCCTACAAGCGGTCTTTCTGGCCACAAAACCCTTTCGGCAGAGAAGCGAACAGAGTTCGAAATTTTTCGCAACAATATAATCGAAAGGAATTCAACGGAGAAAAATCTATCTTTCTTTTAAATTTACAACATACTGTAAAAATCTATTGTAATTGTATTTTGCTTTCTTTTTATTTTGTAAGAGAGCTCTCGAAATCAGTTTAATGATATTTTTGTAAATGCATATCTAATACACATTTAATATTTATCATTTATTTCATCGTATATTAAATAATTATCTATTAATATTTACTAATTTTTATTTTAATAATTTACTCTCAATTTAATATTTATTTATTACTAGCTTCCATTTATAAAAGCTGTTTTTTATAACTTAGTACTTATTTATTAATGCACATTTTTATATTTAATAGTTATTTATTTATATTTTAATACATATTTTTATTTATATAGTTGATATAAATTTATATTGCTAATATTTATTTATTTATATTTTTAATTATATCTCCATATTTTAAAATTTTGTGACACTATTAAACGGTTGAATTCATTTTCATATATTAAAAACTTGTATGTTCAAACTACCTTAAGTTGAAGAACTTGAGGCAAATTTTAAACATATTTTGAAATGATAACATATCTCACTATTATGAGAAAATGTGTATTTGTTGCAGATATAGCCCTTTATGATACTATTTATTTAAAGTTTGAGGAACCTTTACTAACTGCAAAATGTTCACTTTAAAATGAAAAAGAGGAGAACTATTTGTCATTTACATAAAAGAGACAGTTCATAATATTCATGACTTACATTGAAAAAAATGGGTGAATATGAATAATAACGCTGCTACTTGTGGGGTCTTAGGGGTGTTAACTTTGCCTCTAGAGCTGAAAATATAAGCAATTTTCAAACAGATATAATTCTTTGAAATTAAAATTAAATAATTCGAATCTTTTACACATTATTTAAAAAGGAATAAAGCTTCAAAAAAGTATAAAATGCTTAAAATATATATATATATATAATCATAGTTTTCAAAATTATAAGCATATGAAAATAAGAAACATTTCTGTAAGAAATATTAATATTTTTATTAATAAGAAAGTTTTACGTTGCTCATGATATCTTCTAAAATAGTAGCACTATTTACTAGCAATAAGTCCATTGATAAAGAAAAATGCATGCTTCTTACACTGTACCTCATTTCATATAAATAAAATAATAAATAATATTTTTTAAAAAATAAAAAAAATTACATTAAAAAAAATTTTTTTTAACTTACAATATTTTTTAAATATTTTGAAATAAAAAAGATACATAACACTAAAATTAGGTAGGTTTAAAAGAATATAATATATTTTATAACTCTACAAAGTTTTATACATCAAAAGCTACTATTTTAGAAAATAGCATACACAACTTAAAAATTGTTTAATATTTATTACAAAAGTGTTTCTTATTTTCATATGCTTATAATTTTTTTAAAATTATGACTATATTTCAAACATTTAGAATTTTTTTGAAACCTTATTCCTTTATAAATAACGTGAAAGAGATTAGAATTATTTAGTTTTAATTTCAAAGAATTATATCTATTTGAAAATTGTTTATATTTTCAGCCCTCGAGATAAAATTAATACCCCTGAAACCTTTTATACGATAAAGTTAAAATATAGTAGTTAATTTTAGAATGTTTTTGTCGGTTATAAATTGTTTATAGTTTGAGTGTTATAAATTAGTATTTGCGACAGCGCATCTTTAGAATCAAATGAGTTCTATTTTTAAACAACAGTCGTTAACTTAAAAAATCGACATATGAAGAGGTGCATAACTCCTTAAACTCAACGGCAGTTAAATGTAAGTTATAACGCTTATTTATATCACCCATAGGTCAACGAAACTCCAAAAGAAGAGATCTAATTATCATTCAGAGAGAACATCCTGGCGGAATAGAACCCTCCCATTCCCTTGATCGTTGTTGACATTCTCGCTCTCAGTGTCCAATAAGGGCACCACTGGACGAGAATGGAGGGTCCAGCAAACACAAATAATACCTCATCTCTTGCATACCATTTTGATGAGACCTTAGGGTTACCGAAAAGTAGGCAAGGCCAATGGCACCAAGGTCCAATATAGATCACCCTAATGGAGTAGAGTATGAAAAAAGACCCTATTAGATAATACGAAAAATCTTACAGACTTCATTCACAAAAACTTAGATATAGTTTAAAAAAAGAGCGTTATTTTTTTCAATCTTCATTCCATGTATACTAATTGAATCTTTTTAGTTTTAATCGCTTACTCGCTACAAACGTATCAATAATAAAAGAAATTAAAATATGCCTTGAACTTACGAGAGTAATGTCATTAATATGCGGTGAATAAATAGAAATTCGCAATCAGTGAACATTAAAAAATAATTGCTTAATAATCATTAAAGTCTTAACTGATTCTAATAATCAAGAAATATTGTCTGGTTAACAATTTTTTAAAAAAACCAAGTAATTGGTGAAAACTGATATATTTTTTTAGCTATAAGATTTAAGTTCTACCAGTTATTCGTAATGTTGGGCAGTGAAAGATTGCAAATTCTTCACCAAATGCTTTTGAACAACAACCTGTTTATAAAATCCATTTAATAAATATTTAATGAAAGTAATAAGTTTTATAGCTAGTTACGAATTTAATTTTATTAACACAAGATTTTATCATATCATATATAAACATTTTATAAAAAATTAATAAACTTTAAGCTACATTTCAGGAAAGGTAGAATTCTCTTCTAGGAAAGTAATTTCAAAAACTCCATTATTCTGATTAATTTTTAAACGAGATTTGCCATGTAATTAAACATATATATATATATATATATATATATGTATCTCATAGCATTTTTATTTTTTTAGAATTTTTTGAGTTGCGATATACGTTATAAGTCTTTTTCGATTTAAATTTTTAAGGTAGTGTTTAAAGAAATTTTTCAAAACTAATTTTAATATTTTTTCATTTGAGATTTAACATGAAATATAAATTTAAACATTTTATTGAAAAGTACGCATGACCTATGAAATATACTTGTACTTTATGTGAAAGAAATTATTCTTATTTCTGTATGTATAAAATTATTGGTTAAAGAGCAAAATATCTATCTTGAAAATGTTTGATTTCTCTGTGCTTACCTTGTTTTATTATGATACAATTAAAATTTTAAAACTACAGAGAAATATAAGCCTTGGGACTCTAGAATAATAAATTATCATGATAGATTTACAAGAGGCTTACTTGTAATGATATAAGCTAAGTATGGATTTGTTAAAAATAAGCTATAAAATATTAGAGAAGTGCCATATACTATAATTTAAGCAAACAAAATTTTCTTCAAATAAATACTTCTATAAATTCTTATAAAATGCAACTTATATATAAAAAAATGATGAGCTGTTAAGTAACATAACGTATTTAATTTAATTGTTTGTTATCAACACATTTTAAAGGCACAAGAGAGCTGTTTTAGACAAACTTCATAACATAACATATTCAGTCTGTGCATTACTAAATCTTAACATATAAATGATAATATAATTATATATATATAAAAACGGTTCAACTTCCAACAATTTAGTATAATCTCATACTAAATTGCCATTAACCTAATAAACCAGAGCTATAAAAAGAAATATAACAAAACAATATAGATAAAAAAAATTTAAAAGAAGCTCAGTAGTACAATAGTGAACTCCTTAACCTTTAGAACTAAGATTGTAGGATTAAACAAAGCTTTAAAGTCAGCCAAACCTTCTCCTATATTTCCCTAAACCTCTGAGTTGTAAGTAAGAGAAAATAATGTAAGAAAATAAGATCCCATTAGTACTAACAGTAAGATACGATGTGAAATACCAAGTAAAAAAAAAATTACATACTTAAGCTAGAAAAATAAATATTTCAATAAATTTTCAAGAATATTATATAACAGCACAGTAACATGTCAAGAATAGAAATTGCACGACTAAATGGAACCGAAATAGAACAGTAACGTACATAAGAGAAAAATGATAAAATGTTAAAAATCGAATTAAAATTATATTTTAAAAAAAAACTCTTGAAAGCTAAAAATAATTTTTAAAATTTTTTTAAAGAAATTTATACGTACACATGTATAATTTTGTTAAGAAGTAAAAAGAAACTGTATATACTTCCTTGATGCAACAAGTAAATCCAGATTATATTTTTATTGAAAATAAAGCCTCAACTTCCAACTTTATGAATATTTAAGGATATTTTAGACATTTTTCTAAAAAAAGAGGAGAATGAAGAATAAAAAAGCGATACTCGGCCAATTACAAGGATCCAGTATGAAAAAAAATATTCGTTCGCAAGGGTTCGTTCGTTTATCTGGTTTTAAGAATCTTCAGAGCAACCCCAGCCTCAAATATTTGTTTATCCTGAGTTTCACTCAAACGTAATGTTTAATCTGCTCTCCTTTTCACCCTGGGGGTCAGAAACTGTGATCAGACCCTTCAAGGATCGAGGTGGTGGGGGGGATCTTTTAGGGGATGTTAAACTCTCAATCTACGAGTGACTAGCTTTGCTGTGTGTGTGTGTGTTTCGCTTCTATCTTCATCTACCAAAGATAAAGAGTTTCAAAGTCTTGACTAAAAGTAGCTTTTAGGGGATTCTTTTCAGAAATCGAGAAGATCAATTCAGTTTGCCAAATGGTATTTAAGTTAATGTTTTTAAGAAGGACATTTCGACGGTAAAATTATTGTTTCTAGTATATGTTGTGAATTAAGTATTTTAACTTGAATTTTAGTTTAATATACATGTGACATTTTATCCTTGTTCTGTTTATTATCAAACATAAAGTATTCATTATAAAACATATTCTTTATAAATATACGACAAAATGGTTAGTAGTGTTATTATTTTTATTTATCTCATACTTAAAAATGTAAGTATAGTATCGAACTTGAAAAATATGTCAAGGATATGAAATTTTTACTTAATAATAAGCAATTTAACTTCAATTTTTTCCCGGTCAAACCTTCAATTTATTGAATCAGGAAACTATAGAACAATATTTTTTTTCTCTTCGAGATAATTATTCTTATATATATAATGCTTCTTTTATTAATAGAAAAAAATTAAAATTGCTTGTGTTTTATATGTTTTCATTGTTATTATTATTTGACAGAATTTCATACACATCTTGTAAAAAAAAATCATATTACGGCATTCAGAAACAGTTCCAAAATATTTAAGATAATTAAAATAAGTTTACAAATGAAATGTCTCTTTTTAAGAATACACACATTTATATATACATATATATAATGCGTTTTTCTTCTATTATACTTCTTGAAGCAAATTATAAGTATCCACACCCACAGTGTTACCATTTCGTATAGTATAATTAGGTGATAAACAAATAGTGTTTAGTTTACAAACGGGCGAGGATGTGAGAGATAATAATAGAATAGGAATCTAACTATTATAAAAGATAACCTTTATTCAGGAAAATAATCCCTTTGTGCAAGTTTTGTTTCTTCATTTGAACAGCTGCGTTAAAAATGGGGCACATAATAATAAAATTTTCAGTACATAATACATGGGCCTATGTAATGAATGGGATGAAAGAAGGTTTACTGGTAGCAAGTAAAATATGAAGATAAGAAGCTAATGTGTGTTTGGAATTCAGTGTATATCATTAAACAAGAGAATTTTTTAAAGAAATCATTAAAAAGTTTATTATTGCATTAAAAATGCAGTGAAAATCTTTTAACACGAAATTGAGGGGACTGAAATGTTTTTGCATGTTAATGGATACTACACGCACAAGCATCACAAAATCCCATATATTCAACAAATTAAGTTTATTAGAGTACATTTTATATACATAGACATGTATTTATGCGTGTATTTAATAAAAATAAATGCAATAAAAACATTTTCAAGAATTTAATAAAATTTAATTCAAAATTTAGCAATACCAAAATCTTTACAGATTTTCGTTTTCGTCTTCTGCTTTTTATCAATAGCCTTAAGAAGCTCGATCTTCATTTTAAGCCAAAGAGAAGTGATCTCTTTGCTAGTAAAAAAGTTTTTTCTAAAATAGGAGGGGGGATGCAAACCAAACTCTATGATTTTTATACACACTGTGGTGTAGTCACTGAATTCCAAAGCCAACTGATGAGAGATGAGAGGTTTTTCTGTGCCATGTGCAGGGATGAAAGTGAAAGTATTGTAGATAAACAAAACAAGCTATTCCGGGGGTATTTCAAGGTCAAGTTACCTCTCTTTAGTTTCACACCCCTGTTAAATCTCTAGTGTTTTCTGTATTTTGTTCATTTCCAGAAGAAAAACCATTTCGTGTTAAGCAATTATTATTTCGTGTTCAGAACAAAAAAATTGCATGAAAATACATTGTAGTTTGTCGGGACCTTTGTATAAACTTCGTGTTAACCGATACTTCGTCTTAAGCCTTTTCGTGTTAAACATATTTCATTGTACAAACTACGATATTGACAGCTGACACTAATATGGCACCATTAAAAGGTTAAGGAGAATTATTTTCAACGCAATAAAAAGAATTGTATGTAAGGATTTACGCGTTTCCCAAACAAATGATACAAAAAATACAGAAAAATGATTACACAAAGTGTTTTGTCATATATCAAGCGTTTTGTCAAGCGTTATAAGCAAAAATGTTAATTTCTACAGAATAAAACCAAGTTTGAGTGTTGTGCCCATGATATGCAGAATATTTGTGGTTAGTGTACTATTTAATAAAATTAGAATATTTATTTCAGTACAAAATTCTTGTGAAGGAAAAATAGAAATAAAATTTTACTAGTTTTGTAACCTCATTTATTCTTACTAATTCTTTGCGTGATTTATTTGATGTATTGATAAAGGTTAACTAGACTTGACCTTCGTTAAATAACTTCATTAAAATTGCTATTTTGAAGTTCAAGAGGTTGAATTTTAATGATAAAAACAGAAAATAGTCGGAAACCTCCACCATTAACTTGTGTAACTAAGGATTACTATCCTATCCATCTTTCAAATAGTCTCTCCCTCCTACGTGAAACTCTAAACTTTTTATGGAGTTTTCTTGTTGATAGCGAGTGTGTTAAACTTGGTTATCATTTACCTCCTTGCGAGACCTTTGAAAAACGCCGAAGCAATAAATTATTGAGCAACTACCAGTAGACGATTTTAATGATAAAGGGAAGTTACCAGTATTTCTTGTTGATGGTCTGAAGATTAAGAAAGTCATGAAGATAAGTTAACTGGTTATTCCTATTTCAAAATTATTTCTATTGTCAACTTTAATGTGTGGGTTGCACAGACATTTTAACAAAAATATATGCAATATTTTGATCATTATATTCTTTTTTTAAAAGAGATATACTTTTACTTCTTTTTCCATTTTTAACTCTAATGTTTATTTCGGTAAGAGGAAAATTTGAAAACGAACTAAGGCAGGGATCAGCAACCTTCTAGTTGTGGTGTGCCAAACAAATCTACTAATATGATTCAAGTTGCCACAGAATAGGAAATACTTGAAACAATTCAATTCCTGCGGCAGTACATACAGAATGGGGCCAAGAGGAAAGATTTAGTATTTTATTTATATTAAATATGCATCAATTAAGGGTATTTATTAACAAAATATATAATTGAATTAGATAAAATGTAATCATTTCTTCAACATAGGAAAAAATTAAAATTGTAAGCGTTTTGTATCATGTGCTTTTTAATCATATTTATTAAAATAAGAAATAAACAATATAAAATATAAGTATTACTTCAATATATTTAAATTTAAAAAATACCCTAAAATCCGGCGTATAATTAGTACCTACTATACTTTCAAGTGTTGCATTTTTTAATTTTTAGGTAAATTCGCCTCATGACGCGCACCGAAGAAACCTGAAATGTACGTGCGCTACACTCTTATGTTTTGAAGTCATTTTTATCCGAGGTATTATTCCAAGCTTTAAAAGAATAGTATACTTTTAGAACTACAATGCTTTTTAAATTCATAAAGAATATCATTTCTTTTAAATAAACACTATTTCGATATATGTAGAAGTCAAATTTTTTTTTCTACTCATCTTTTTTTTTTTTTTTTTTTTGAGTTTTCATTTTTATACTTGCTGTATAACGCGCATTAAATTTCGATTTTATTTTTTGTGTAAAAAATGCGCGTTATACGCCGGATTTTACGGTAAATATTTTAATGCGAACCTTGTCCATGTATTGCACGACTTCATATCGCAATATAGTAGAGGTTATATAATTTGTGAGTTTCAATTTGACACGATACTGAACGTTCAGTTGTTAAGCAACTTTTTTGCAGATTCAAAATATTTTTTGTTTGAAAAAAGGTGTTCACACAGATATATAGACATCGAATTTTCTTCAAACAATTAAATATCTTCAGGAATGATATCCAACAATTTAAAACAGCTGTCGATTTATCGTTAATTCTTTTCCACATTTTTTTTTTTTTTGTAATTTCGCAAAGTTTGCCTTCCACAATTCTGAAGAAATTGGTTCAATACGCCCTATTTTAAAATAATCAACTTCCATCTATTCAAAAATTGTCTAATTTATAGAGTAGCGTTTGCCACTGATAATTGTATCGCGTGCCAAATATGACAAGCATGCCATGGGTTGCCAAAGCCTGAACTAAAGTTTTGCTTCTACAAACTAAAACAAAATGATTTTTCTCAGTTATTTTCCTTAATTCGTGTTTGTATGAATCAGAGAAAAATCAGAAATGTATTTACTATTTGACGTATGACAGAAACAATGTAACATGTAGCAACATCATTGTATTTCACAAAAGAAAACTTATAAATACCTTTAAATTTTATATTGCATTATTTGCTTTGAAAATTAGACGTATTATTAAAAAGCATTCCTCAAACACATCAATCACAAACTACGAACTTTTAAAAATCTTCTAAGAATCTTTATCGGAAAAAGCTCGATAATTATCTGTCATAAGTAAATAAAAAAAGAATTTCCGGATAATTAATCATACAGCAATAATATTTATTTTTACAAAGAATTTTGAAAGCAATAGTCCATTTCTAATTATATTATTTGAAAGAAATCCTCGAACATCCGCTTACCACCCTAACAACTACGTAGACTCCCTACTCTCACCTGTCTGGAATAAATCAAGTAATATCATCCAGCAATAGGTCAAGAGGCCAAACCTGCCAGCAATCCAATTTCCCTGTCCAAACTCCAAAAAGGTTCAACGTTTTTTATGGCTTTCCTCGTTAACTTTACATATAGTCTCAGGTCATCAACCACCCACTAACCCCTGTAAGAAAAAGCCAAAACCACATGCTCCCTCATC
This sequence comes from Trichonephila clavata, assembly GCA_019973975.1. Taxonomy (NCBI): domain Eukaryota; kingdom Metazoa; phylum Arthropoda; class Arachnida; order Araneae; family Nephilidae; genus Trichonephila; species Trichonephila clavata. The sequence goes on along the minus strand of BMAO01012537.1, from coordinate 27,689 downwards.
TGCCTACCCTTAATGAAGACGTCTCCCCTAACTCAAGCTTTCCTTTAGGAAGAGCACGGGAGAGTGATTGAGAACCAGGGTGAACCAAGGTCTGGTTAGAGATTACTCAGATGTCTGTCCAGCCTATTGATCGAGTAATTAGAGCAGCATGTAAAGAGAGGGAGGCATTAAGCCGCGTTAAGCGTTTTAATTATGCCCAATTTCGCTGCTGCTGCCTCCTCCTCTCCGGAAAGGCTTTTCCCACTTTCTCCTGTTTTCAACTCACGATGGTATAATAATGACGTTGTAAAGGAATTGGCCTCCTCATTGTTGTAATTCGAACCGTGGGAGGAAGTCACCTCTGCCAGAACGCTTGGAGGAGAATCGTTTTGGATAAGGATGTGAAATGATGTGCAATTTTTCTAATCTGTTAAACGGGGGGCTTGATGAAGACTTTGCACATTTTGGTCAAATAGGAAAACAGGATATCCGTTTGAAGCTGAAAAGCAAATGATGCGTGATACATAAATTTATAAATCTAATAATATCTTTTGCCTAAAATAAATAAAATATTTGAAAATATTAAAAGTTTATAATATATATATATAGACAGGATTCCACATTTCATCAAGGGGTAGTAAGGAAATACTGCATTATTTTAGAACGTTTCATTATTTGCATGGTAAAGATTTCACTCTTTTTAATACATATTATATAAACAAGGTACGATATAATTTTAAAATAGACGAAAAATAAACTTTACAATCGTAGCTGTGAATAGTTTTCATTTGAAAGTAACCTTTACTACATTGGAAGAGGGATAAGGATGTAAAACGATGTGAAAAATTTCTAACTAATTGAAGAAAATAACAAAGAGTGAAAAGGTAATGATAAAACAAAGAAATCAAAACACCACGTTGACGTTTAAATTCAAATAGCAAGTAATTTATTGTAAATAAAAATTAGGAGTCTTGATTTAGCTAAATATACGCCGAATGGGATAATAGAAGCTATTGTACATTAAACAAATGATCCTTAAAATCTTCATACAGTTTGAAAGTTAAGAATGTAAGCTACCAAATCTATAGCATAGTCTTCGTCGCTCGATGAATAGAAAATCTACTGTTAATATTGTCATATTAATGCATCGTTGATACAAAATTTGCATTTTTTGGGATGGGGGGGGGAAACATTGTGATTCCTTCAGTATTAAAAATTAGACAAATAACAATTTTGCAACGAAACTTCCGAAAACGGAAGTAGATTTTAACCCCTTAACCGCTCAATTTTTTACCAAAAATGTTTTTAAAAAAGGCGCTTTTTTATTGTATATAATTAAATACAATACTCCCTCCTTCATCATAAAAAATGGCAGATGAAAAGTATTTAGTACCTTGGAAGAGCTACATGACATTTTCAAAACACTAGCATTAAATACACTGCTGGCCACCGTAAATGCAACACCAAGAAAGACAAGAGATAGCACAAGAGATTTTTGTAAAATTCAATTTTCAAAGGACAAAGACACTACTATGTTTAAATGACAAATAATGTATAATACGTTCACTTATTTTCATCAATGTCTCCTATTTTTATGTTCTGTTGTTCTATGGAGTTAATCAATACGGCTTCTGACAATCTCATTAATTAAGAAAAATAACTCTAAGGAATAAAAGAAACCAAAAAGAGGAAAATACTTCTTAGAAAATTCTTAATTCATTATCTCTAAACGCTCATTATTATCAATTTACTTCGCCATTGGTAACAGCCAATTGAATAAGTTTGTTTTACATTGTACATAGAATTTACTCTTCGCTCTTTCTTTTTTCTACATAGTTCATTCTGAATGTTTTATTCAATAATCTTTATTTTATTATCATTTTATCGTCATCTATTATTTTTACAATGAAAAACGCTTTAATTATTTCACATTTACAATATCAAGTTGCACATTATCATTCTTTCGCGATGCAAATTTTATTATGTGTAAGTAGGAAAAAAATGACACGCACACACACAGATGCCAAGAAAAATGCTTATTGTTAAATTTTAAAATTAAACGTGAAAAAATATAAATATTTCGATTCATTTATAAATTGTATTTGAATTACTATGTTTTATTCGGTATAACCTTTCAATTAAGAACTATTTTCTCCTTGTTTAAAAAATAAAATCCGGGTACATTAAAATATAATTTAATGAATTTAAGAAAATATGTAAACAATATTTATTAGTATTATCTTATGAATTTCATTTTTTCAAAAAATTTTGAGGTACTTCAAAATACTATAAGATCTGACTTTATTTTTTACACACTTATTCAATTTATTCTATAAAATTTTATTGTATACATAAATTTTTATAAAATTATATTCTTAGACGAACTTAAAATTAAAATAATTATTTTATTCAAATAAATATCTTAAAAGACTGCGTCTCAGTATGAGAGAAAAACACAAGTAAACTTCACAAGCTGGAAAAAACAGAACAATTCAACAAAAAAATGCAGTAGGCAATTTTTTTACTGAAGGAAATAACGCATTGTTATATACAGAAACAAAAAAGCAGTTAACATCAACTATTTGTATATTTGTGTAAATAACTTTAAAAATGGAGAGTAAGTTCACTAGTAGAAGTGAAATCAATAAAAAATCATGCTACCAAGATGAAATAATTTTAAAAAGCAGCAAATTAACAAGTATGATTCCTCAAAACTGAAAAAAAAAAACAATGAGCAACACATGAATGGAACACATATCTCTCATCCCTAATTATTTAAATCTATTAATGTCAACAAAGTGGATACAAACACATTTTCAAATAGAAAAGTATCTCAATTTTCTTTAATTAATATGACATATTTTCTTATGCAGTATTTTTAAATTCACAAATCTTCCATAGATACTAATTTCATCATTTTAAAAAGAAAAATTAAAAATCCCTTTATACATAGAATAACGATGTTGAAGACAAGAAGGAAAACAGATTCTATATCGATAAAAAAGGATCAATTTAGATAGAAATGAATAGCAAAAAAATATTTTTCTGATGGTGAAGTCAGAATACAAATTTTAATTTTGCAAAAATTTTTGTACTTGGAAAAAGCGATGCGAATATGGGTGTCATTATTAAACTTTTCGTATCTTTTAAAATATATTTTGTTTTAGAGAGTCTAAATTAAAAAATCGTGGAAAAATTCTAAGAAGATAGATAATTTCCAATAAACCTTCATTTCATTTATTTTGTGCTGAGATTATATCTTAAAAATATTTTAAAGCAACTTTTCTCAAACATATTTCTGTCGTAATATCTCTCGAGCGACAACGAAAATCTGACATGCTTTCAATAAATATCGTTAATTATATAGATAAATGTACTATGGAGTGTTATTTATTCTTTCCTGAACCGCTCATTATTCGTTCGGAAGACTTCACAAACCCCTCAGTGGTACATGTGCCACTGTTATAAAATATAACAGAATGGTCTTTCCCCCGCTGAGCTTCAGAAAGTAAAATTCCTGAAGCATGAGACCGCTCGAAGCATTGAAGAAGAAAATGGGAAACGGAACTTTTTCTGAAAAAGAGGAAATTGTTGCTTTACTTCCCAATCCTAATGAGTCTCTTTATTTGTAGATAGGGATCGATGGCAATGTGACGAATTTATATTGACCAATGCCCATTCGTCATTCTTTTTTTAGCGTGGCAGGGGGAGGAGACTTGAAAGAACAGTCAGTGAGAATGGGCGATTTATCGCGTTGATAGGAGAGCCCAAGATATATTTTTTAAAACTGTTATATGCGTGTGTGGAAAAAATGTCAAAAAGAAACTATACAAGCATTTTACGCTACTTTTATTCATTAATTCAAAAATATATATATATAAAATCAATGAATTTTATGATATTTTTTAAGCTAAAGGATTACAGCAAATGCTCAAAAGGAGCAAAATAATTACAATAACGATTTTTTATTTATTATTAAATCATAAACATAAAATACTTGAGAGAGAGAGAGATAATTATATTATAATAATAAAGGAATATGTAACCATAATGATCTAACAGCAGTAATATATTCATAATAATACAACAGTATCAATATAATCCGAATGATATAAAAGCCTTATAGCCATAATGATTGTAGCTATGTAGGAGATACTCTTACAAGCAACATAATAATAGTTTTAGCAGTTAATTTATACAAAATTGAAATAAATCAATGACATAATTGAAAAGCAGTTTAAAAATTTAAGACATGGGAGCTTTACCGGCCTTAAAATTTTAATTATTGCAGGTAGTTATTCCAAGGGATACATAATACAGGGAGTCATTTGTCATGTTGCTTGGGTAATAAAACGAAAAAACAGTAATTTCAGTTGTTCTTTTAGAAGTAGTTTCAAAATTTTTCGCCACATTTTTTCAAAAATTAGCCCTTTAACAAATATTATCTTAAAATTAATAAGAGTTTTCTATACAGCCAGCCCAAGTTTTAAACGCTTTCTAAAACGTTCCTTCAAAAAATTCAATGATGAAAAGTAAATTTTCAAATTATGTCGTTATTTATGCCACCTGATCGACAGTAACATCAGATCAAGGTCCACGAAATTCATCGCGTAGAAGGGTTAGATTTTTACGCCCTTAGATTTGAGCACCATGCAGGTGGCAGCATGATTTTGCTCGGTTCCACTCCAATTTTGAGGAAGAAAACCCTGGGAGTGGTCAGAGACCTCCCAACTCTCTTCCCCTTCCACCAACTTTTCGAGAGCACTTGCGCCTATTTAGAGTACCTCCATACCGCAAAGGCATTATACATTTACAAACTTCCATGCCTTCTCCGGGATTCGAACCCAGGCCCTACGGCACCGCAGTCAGCGTCACTAACCCCTATATCGGATGAGCGACATTTTCAAATTACATTTGCTTCACAATTGTTTCTTTTAAGAGTACAGAATAAAAATTTGGAAAAGCTCTTTTGAGATAACATCTATTACTTTTTAATAATAGTTTCTGTTCACACATTTTAAAAGAAATAAAAGTGTTTGTATCTCTTTGTTGTCATATTATTAGTACGAAAAATTCAGAACAATTTTCAACTAAAGACTCAATAGAGGTTTTTATAGTAAAACTTTTTATCAAGCCACAAAATGTGTGCAAATCAGCTGTACTTTTTATTGACCTCCATGAAAGCTCACAAAAGAGACTATAAACAACACATCAGGGGGTAGCCTAGTGGTTAGAGCATCGGACTCCAGATCGAAAGGCCTGGGTTCGATGCCCGATGCCTCCGAATACACACGGAGTACGTGCTCGTTAAATCAGTGGGTCCGAAAATCTTGTGGGCGACCGTAGTAGAAACCACGGGTGCAGGGGGCTGAAGAATATTTCCCTCCCGTCCAGTTCCATGAATAAAATGTGGAGGTGGAGATAGGTAGTGTCGCCATCTATCGTGTAAAAACTGAGCCAAATCGTACTGTTACCTGCATGGTCCTCAAAGCTAAAAGCTAACGACAGGCGTACACCTAGCCCCTTGCCACGATCAATTTCGTGGGCCTCGATTTAAACCGTCAGACAGGTGGCATTAGAAACAACAACATGTTTATAGTTTTATTTACAGATGGCCATTTCTTGCCAAAGATCTTGATTTCAAATACTTTAGAAATAAAATGCAAACATTAAAACTTCTTTTGACAACACATTGTTTAGTATAATTATTAGAAACGGTGCAACTATATGTTAATTAGAGATTTATTTAATTATAAAATTAATGTATTATTCACATTAATTTATAAATATCTTCATAAAAAGTTTTCTTAGAAACCAAGATGAGTTTTAAAACTAAATGAGCACTTTTTCTTCGAAAGTCTTTTCGCTTAAGTACTTTTTGTTCAAAGTAATTTTTGTCTCTAAATTGCTTATTGAAATAAACAAATTTATTAGTAGTTTTAATCGGAAAGGGGCGATCCTTTTGTATTAAAACAATAAAAGAAATTTGTCAAAACGAATATTTAAAGCGTGATATTGTAAAATCTTAAGTTTCCCCAAGTACGTTTTTAAATTTGCCAATTTTAAATTTATTACTTGGATATGACTAAATACACACGGTTATCATAATTGAGGTATTTGTGAATTTTAGAAAAAAATCTAACAACTCTTGTACTTTAGAACCCGTGCTGAATAATAATGAATGCTTTCTGCATTGTGCTTATCCAAGCTTAGCATTCACATTTTAATCTTTGACAAATTCTGTGTTATTATTCATTTATGTATTCGTGTAATCTGCTCTATCACAAATCATTTCAACCGATGAATTTTAAGAAAAATATTGTCATATGATGTTGGTTGAAAGAAAAATTATTCTATTCTTTTGAGTGAAAGCAAGTGGCTGTTGGCGACATTTTACAGATCATTGAACGTCCCAGCAGCCCTAAAACTGTTCTTAACGAAGGCTTTTGCTATGTCTATTGGCACCTGGAATGGTAGCTGTTTAAGTAAGAAGTTTCCACCTTCCTAGTTCAAACAGCTCGTTCACGGAGGCACTGTTTTCTTTTTCTGTTATACGCCTCAAGAAGTTTCCCTTATTTCGAAAGGAGGGAAAGTCCGAGAGAAAAGATTCGGTATCAAACATGTACAGAGGAACTGTTTTCAATAATGGATGCTGAAAGAATCGATTATTTTACTTTTTAAAAGTGTTCCAGACTTTAAATTCATGAATGCATAATATTTTTCTTTGAAATTTTATGTTTGCAATAAAAGAATATATCCTGAAGTTAATAAAGCTTCCGATGAATAAATAGTTATGTGTTAAGTACAAAATAAGTATTAAGTCGAATAATTTGGAGTAAGTGTAACATTTATAACTGAACTTGTAAGCATTTAACTTAATTTTTTATAAAAATATTTTATACGGAAAAAATATTATAACGATTCTGAAGCATATAACAAGATAATTTATAATGTGGATAAAAAAAATAATGCATATTTGATAAAATAAAGTTACTTAAAAGAAATACTTATAAAAAAGTGTATTATTTAGTAATGCTTGTGTATACCAATCAATATCGATTGTAACTTATGTTATTTTTACTAAAATGCTCTCTATTGTTATCTTTACATATGTATAATAATATATGTAATGCGTATAATATGATACATATAAAGCATATATATATATATAATAATACATATACCGTAAAATCTGGCATATAACGCGTTCTTCCAACATAAAAAATAAGATTAAAATTTAGGAGTGCGCGTTATATACGGGAAATAAAAATGAGAGTTTTAAAAATAAAAAATAAAAAAATTGAGTATAGAAATAAATTAGACTTCTACTTAGATAAAAAAAACTGTTTATTTAAATGAAATGATGTTCCATATGAATTTTAAGGGTTGTAATTCTAGAAGGGTATACTATGTTTTTCTAAAACTTGAAATAATACCTTGAATAAATGACTTCAAAACCTAAGAGCATTGTTCACGTGCATTTCAGGTTTCTTCGTAAAAAAAGGGTGCGCGTTGTACGACGAATGTACCTAAAAATTGTAGTTTGAAAGCATAGGTACACGTTATAGCCAGATTTTAAGGTAATAATATATATATAAATAAGATTTATTCATGTATATATTATTGATAATTATATTTGCTTGTAGGAAAAATTTCAATTTCGTTTTTATAACTAGTTGTGATCGTTTGAAAGCAAAGCGTTTTGTACATTAAATTAGGTATCAAGTAACTGACTTGAAATTCTCATAAGTTTTATATCATTTTCCAATTAAAAAGGTCACAAGTGAAAAATAAATCATTAATATTTCAGTACTTGAAACTGTTTACTTTCCTTAATTTTAGCATTTCAAATTGTTTTAAATTAGATTTTAGTCGTGGAAGTAGAAACAACAGTTATTTTTAAAACTATTTTAAATGCAAACGTTTGTTTTTAGTTTAGTAATGTGTTTCGTCAATTGAGGAGAAATCGAAATTCGAAACAATGGATATTTTTTTCGTAGAAATAATACATTATTATGAGTACTCAGATCTTGTGCTTACATCACCTTAATAATAATAATTTATTACACATTTTGATTTCAGTTACACATAAAATATTCTCCACGCAATATAGATTAGTCGTTTTTGTTTGATGTTGTTATGCTGAAAAATAAAAAAAAAAATACCATGATTTATTAAAAATTTGTCCTTAACAAATAAAGCCCATAAAAAATTAAATTTTTTTCTATTTTATATTAAAATTAATGCAAAATAAGGTTATGTCTATTGTTATCATTATTCTCTTGATTGCAAAGAATAGAATATTAAAATTATATTTTGCAAGATACATTGTAACCCTCTCTCAGAGAGCTCCATTATTTATTTCTCTTTCATAATTAAATATGTTTCCAAAAAGCACAACAGATCGAATGACAGACGAAATATTGCTCCGTGAAATTGAGTTAAATTATAAGGCATATCTAACCAATAAACGCAATAATTTTGAGTCGTTATTCGCAATGAATTATCCCGCTATACAATAGCCAAATGGCGAATTGGACCACCCAGTTTGACTATATTCTGTAATGATGATAATGGCCTACAAGATCCGAACAACAGATCGTCTTATAGGCTGCAATTTCAGCCTTTAATAACAGTCTTTTTCGTTACTGGTTATAGCTTTTAATTGGCATTGAAACAACCAGAGTTCCACGAGATTTTGCGCTGATGTGTGTTGAGTTCTTGACTGATGTTTTAAAGAAGCTTTCCTCCACTATGCAAAAGGAACTATTTTTATAACCAAATGACAGCTTTTCGTTTGTATTTCTTGTCTTATGCGAACGGAAATTACAGTAATTTAATTGCGTCGCGTTTTATTTTATTATTAGGGTATTGTTTCTTTTCTTCATCCTTGATGGGATATTTTATTACCGCATGCAGGTTTGTTCATGCCTGACGTGTTTTTAATGTCAGCTGTTATTATGGTTTTATTGCACTAGAAGACGTAAAAATTATCTTCCTTTTATTCGGGTTTATGGCTGTACCTATGTGCATAAAACACTTTTCGTCATACTTTCAAATTTGTGTTTGTTCTTTAAATACATATATGTATGAAGTCCTTTTATTTGTAGTAACGATTTTGAACATGTGAAATATTTCTTTCTTCCAAAATATCTTATTTGCTGTTTTAAATAGAAATATATTCAAGATATATTTTTATACATTTGTTGAGATGAATGTGACAAGCGTGTAAAAAAGTTTCAGCATTATTTTTGTAGAACGTATTTCAAATTATACAATTGGTTTTATTTACAAATTATTTGAAACATTTTAATTCCCATGAGAATTTTCATGAGACAGAAAAGTTAAGCATAAAATATTTCTTCTTTCGTTTGTGTATATATCAAAGTTTGTCAAGATTGAATTATAATACAGTCGACTTTCGGTAATAAAAACTTTTGATAATACGAACCTCTCGCTGATTCGAAATATATGCTCAGCCCCTAGAAAAACTCTTGAAATTTCGAACTAAGGCAATACGTTTTGGTATACTCATTATTTCGAAGTAAAATCTGTGGTTGGTCCAGAGTGCAACACGCAATAAATCGAAGTTATCTTACAAAACTCTCGACCGTTCGAACACTTACTATCTACAGTCCTTGTAACAAATAGGTTGGAGCTTACATGTTTGGTGTTGTATTGTCTCTGCATGTCTCCCCTGTAATGTAGCCCCTTTCACGACCATCTATCTGTTACCCCTTCTTTGTGTTTTTTCCCGGTTCCTCAGACGAAAATTGTGTATTTTGCTTCGAATTGACATAACGATTTATGGCTCATCTGTGTGGCTTGCAGCATATGGTACCAAACAAGGCACGGGCCTTACTGGACCCTGCCTTGAAGAACCAATGGTATTGGAGACAGTGTCTGAGAGAACCGGGTACGAAACGATTTTATTTCCAATGAGGAATGGAAGAGATTTGGTGGGGCGTGAAAGAGTCCTGTTCGAGAGAATTGCTACATAAATGTATTCATTTAATACATGGCTTTTAACTTATGTATAATATTTATACTTTATACTATGTACTTTTTAAAAACATTTTAAAGTAATTTTATACATAAGTACAATTGTTGTTTTATAACACAGTTTAAAATTTAAATGTGTTAGAAAAAATTTCGGAGTTTTTTTCTTACTCTCTTGATAATTCGAAGTTTTTCATTGGTCCCTTCAACTTCGAATTATCGAGAGTCGATTGTACATACTAAATATCTATAATTCTAAATTAGCAAAGCAAAAATAGCAAAATAGAAATACAATCAGGCAGTATTGTAAAAAATAATGTAACCAAAGTAATACAATAGCAAAACGCTTTAGGAACTAAGATTACATATATATCTATATATATCAGAATTTCGGAATAATAATATATAGTATATCATTGAAATCTACAATTTTTCAATAATACTGAGTTTTCAAAGAAAGTTAACAATAGCACTGAGAAATTTTACTTTATTATCCTGAATTTCTTACTGTTTTTACAATATTCCACTCAGTATTATTTTATTTATAGGAGGCATAATTTTAAGTATTTTCAAAATTCTACAAAACAATAGTTTGAAAAAGAATGAAATGATTTTTTTTATCCCTTTTAACTATCAAACCATCTCCAGACAGGACTTCCGTCATTTTTAAGCTAATATACAAGTATTACTGAATTAAACCTAGATTGAAATCTTGACAGAAATAACGATTTCAATCTGTGTCTAAATCAGTTCCTGTTTCTATCAATTCGTCTATAAGATAGATAATAGTTTTGAATATCCTCTTATCTTTTTTGAATAATAGCCAGTATAATCACTTTTTCATGTTTTTCGCGATTTGCGGACGAATCATATAAAATAAAGTTAATTTAACAATTAAAAACTTGTTGTTAGTTTTATTATTGCTATTTCTAATAAAAATTCTCTGAATTATATTTTTACTATAAAATGAGATGCTTAATAAAGCTGTTGTTCGTTGTTGTTGTTGTTTCTTATCCCAGATGGTGTAGCTGAGCTACACCATCTCCATAAAACCAAAAATCTCCAAAAAAATCCAGAAATAAGATAGGATTTCCTAAAACCTCGTCATATGAAAAACTCAAACAATTCAGAATATGACTGGGAGAGGCCTGATCAGCCTCTCACCAAGGACATTCTGGGAAGACTTTCCGGCACTGTTGAAAAGTCAGAGACTTGATGTGGCCACTAAAAAAGCGCGACAGAGCCGTCTGCTGATACCTAGGAATATTAAGTTGGTGACACCAACGAGGTTTTTTCCCCCAAAATACCAAGGGTGAGCAGGGGGTATTCTCCAAAATGCATTCTATTCTATCCTTTTAATAGAGGAGAGTTCAGCAAAACCAAACGTATTGCTATGAAACCAAATTAAAGAAGCTAATTTAAATTAACACAATAAAATACATAATAGTTTTTAATAAAGTCACTATAATCACCAGAAATTTAATCTTCTAAAATCCATAAATGAATCCTGATAGTATGAACTATTAGAGTAACAGTATACTTCCACGGTGTAAAATCCTAACATAAATTATTCGAATTTTACTTTACGTTATTTTAACTTACTTTTCATTGGGTGATTTTCGGATTCGATTCCGGCTGGAATCGATGGACTTTCTGGATGTGAAAATTGTAGGCAGATGAAAATCGTATGATAATAATGTGTCATGTAAAAGATCCCTTGAGTATTTATTTGGTCCTGGTACTCCCTGCAAAATTAAATCCCGGCATTATTTAGCATCCGACGAGAATTTGAATTAAAAAAATTAATCCAAGCGCTCAAATTTGGTGAAAGGCTGGTACTAGATAGTGCCACCACGAAATGGTTCTCACGTTTGGTGACTTGCCATGTCTACAAAGGCTAAGTTGCTAAAATGCAGCCCAATTGGAGGGAAAAAAACCCTCGGGGGCTTGAATTTTGTTTGTTCCGTTAATTAATTCGCACATCACTGTGCATGTTTATTGCTTTTTTGCGTTTTTGATTGCATCTATTTTGGTTTTTTTGTAGTTTTATTTTTTATTGATTAAATTTACAAACAAGATATCTCAATCATTGTCATGGCCTAGTAATTTTAGCGCGTTTTTCACATGTTGTACTTTACAATAATGCAACTAATGAACTTTTTACTAACAGAAAGACTTTTACTTAAAAAAACTTTTTACTTAAAAAAAAAAAATTAAATTTTTTTTAAATTTCAAAATTATTAAATTTAAATATGATTCGGCTCATCTAGGGCACAAATGCGATCAAATGCCGAAAACCCGAGGTCAATCGGTTGCTTATTGGCTGAGAAAAAGGTACGACAAAATATGGAACGAAGACGAAGACGAAATTTGCGTCCTAATAGCGCTTTTTTTACACTACGTGAAAAGCGCGCTAAAAATTTTGACTTGTTGACACTGGCGCAGCTAATATTGTGTGGACCCTGTATCCAAATTCTTTGGGGCACCCAATTTTCAAATTAAATTATCACGTTAGTAAAACCTGTTTGAAAATGTGATAAATATTACACTTGGGCCTCTGTAGTTTGGCAGACCCATATCATTAATACAGCTGTAGCTACGCCTACGCTAGTTAATTTATTATTTATTTATCAAATGCCTGGCCACTGACCATCAGGCCATTATAGGCAATAATCTCTCCAACATTTCTTTACAATACAGTCCAAACTCGTAAGTGCAGAGCATACGTCCAGATGAGCAGCGTCCATGACTTGTCCAGAAGCACACAAAACACAAATAGAGGAGTCAGTCTGGTTAAAACGAACTTATGCTAGCTGAAGAACTCAAGACCTTTTGAGAGCAGACTTATGGAATCTTAAAGCTAAAAATGATGATATCAGATTGAGTTTTTTCTAGATTTTTGAAATTTTAGAACTCTTTTAGGGAAAGCTGCTGAAAATTGAGACTTTGAAATATTGAGAAGAATTAATAACTGTATAGCAATTGCTTTTGATTTAATTGATAATCTTTAAAAAGACCATTTTTAATTTATTTTCAAACCATTTCCTGGTTTTTCTTTAGTTTTTAAAGCATTTTATTGATAACCACAGGTAATTTCTAAATAAATATTATTCAAAGCTAGGGACGTAGCTACTACCATATCAGCCGTTTCAATTATACGGGGCCCGAGGCTACAGGGGCCCCAATATATTCGACGAGAAAATTGTTAATATATCATGGGGGACCCAAAAAGGTGAGCAAGAAATTTTGATACGGGACCCACTGAGGTTTAGCTACGCCACTGTTCAAAACGTAGCATTATCAACAAGATTTTTCTCAAAAATAAAGTTATACCAATCATAGAAGTCGATTATGATCAAAGGTCTAAGAATATATTTTTAATCACTATTTCATAACGTGCAAATAAACAAAAGTTCTTGCTCGAAAAATGCGATGCTATTTTAAAATTGAAACCGTTTGTTTGCTTCACAAATATTTTGATGGTAATACAAAAGAACGTAAATGCCCTTTACAATTTCCCCATTCTGATGGTTTTACTTATTTTAGATAAAAAGTCTTCAAACATATAACAAATTATCTTAAGTTAGATATGACTTTATTTTTTCAAAATGAACATAGGAAAAAAGGTAAAAGTTTACAATTTAAAATTGTGCATTTGTAAAAAAAAAAATACAAGTCTAAAATATATTGTGTGCAATTAATTTTTTAAATGACAATTAATCAAAAAACTGACTTTAGAGTTTTAGCTAAATATAATTGTTAAAAAGTAGATCGTATTAAAAACTGATAAAAGATGAAATTGGAAATTATAAAAGTTCTAGAAATACATAACTAACACTTTGCATTACAAAAGCGATCAAAAATCATGCTCTCTACAAATATTATTTCATAAGTTCAGATGTACATTTGAAAGCCTAAATGAAAATTAATAAACAAAAGTGTAATTTATTTTTCGAAAGGATGTTATAGAAACATCTACGCTCAATAATAATTAACCTATGCCATATCATGATATAATGTATTATAAAAATTGGAAAAATTATTGGAGCAAAAACAAAATGTATTCCTAATATATAATTTGTAGTTTAATATTATTAAAGTCCATTTAACACATACACAACAATATTTTGGTTTATTTGAGCGAATCCTTGCGGCTGCTTTAATCCATTTGAATGCATGTACCAAACACCTTTTTTTTGCGGCAATTTTAAGGTTAAGCAACGAAAATCAAAATAAACTCAGTATCCAAAGAGCCATTTAAAATCGTCATATAATTGGGTACAACACAACTGAAATAAGAATTACAATAACATTTGCCGCAGTCCAATCTTGTCACGAATGGCCGTTTAAATACTGTCGGCACTGTGTGACTGGTTTCTTTTTTTTTTATCCTGCCGACATTTTCGAGCCAGACGAGTGATAATTATGCCCCTGATTAGACGTGTCCTGTTACTGTGCCTAGTCACTCGAACAGCTGCTGATTATTAAATGATGGCTCTGTTCGACATCCCTATCATTAATCAGCGTTTATTATAATTCAAAAATTGTCATTTATCCCCGTCATTGTTACAGGCTGCGTGACAACCCCGTACCTAAATCTGTGAACATTGCCAGACATTTGAAACGTTTCCGGGAAAAACCGGAGGGTTTCATGAATGTTCTTCTCGATTGCTGAAGTCTCAATTGCTGTAATTTGAGACTTTTCCTTGATAAATAAAGGAGAGGTGAAAAACGAAAGTGTATATCCCTGATTCAATCATTTTGAATCTGTCTTCCGACCATAACATTTTGATTTCGTTTTTGGTATTGATAATTATTGTTATCGAAAGCGATTGAGTTTCGATTGAAAGTTATTTGTCAGAAGAGTTCCTTTATATAACCTGATATTTCCGTCATTTTTCCCCCTTTAAAGATATGAAAGCTAGATAAATATTATTTTAAGTTTCATGACCTATTTTAGAATTATAAAATTGAATTGAATTTTAGAATATTGACTAATGGAGACAAGACATTATAATTTAATACAATTAAACTATTTAATAAAAATGTATATGAATAAAAGATATATAAAATCTTTTTATTAAATATATCAAAAAATATTTAATAAAAATATTGTGAGGCTATTACGTGTACAAAGCCATTTTCTGGGCTTAAGGTATTCGACTACCCTAAAATTGGGAATTTTGCCGAAAATTGACAAATTTTCATGATTTATTTTATAGGCCATCTTATTAGCTTTATAAAAACACCAAGTTTATTATTTTCCGTTCACTAGAACAAAAACTAAAGAGTTTTAGTAAGAGCAGATGCCATTACTTTAAGCAAGATGTTATACTTTAAAACGCGTTTTACTCGAAATGTGTTTTTTTTTAAATACTCAAATAGGCCAGCGCTGTTAAAAAAATTTTGAAAACAATTAACTGAAATTTTTTTGTATGTTCTGTATAATAATAGAAGTGTTTTAACCTTCAGATTTATCAATCACTGTTTTATTACAAAATTTACAGCCCCTTATATGAATATAACCACTGGTTTTCAAGCAATTTCATGTAATAGCAAAGATAAAGTGCTCTATAGTTTTTGTAAAAACTAAAATATCTCTTATCCTGAAGGTCATTTCAAAAATGAATTACATAGCAACACATCAGAATTGAAAAATTGGAAATCTGTTCATAAAGTTTTGGTACAGAATGGATCGCGTTTATGTTATGTTTTTATGTTGTCAATTTTTACCCATTTTTTCCCCACATTTTAGTAATAATAATTTCTTTCTCCATTCTTAATTTTAGCATATTTTTCTTAAAATGTACTCTACAAATCTAAAAATAACAACAACAACAAAAATCCCCATATTTCCATTTTTTTAAAAAAAAAGTTTTCACAAGTAGTCGGATACCTTAAAAACATTTCTTATGTAAAAAAAAAAAAACTATGAATAAAAAAATAGAAAATATTTTCTAAAGAACTTGTGTAAACATTTCAAAAGGTGTACAAAAGATAATAAACATTTTCATAACTATTAAATGTTTGCAGTTTTCTACGAGAAAAGTAACTAAATGATAATCTAATATTTAAAAATGTATGACACTTATTAAGATTTCATTATTTGGTATCTTTTGTGTTAATTCTTTTATGCAAATGGTCACTTTTCATCTCGAAATGCATTAAAGTATGTGATATTCAACATCAAATTTCGATAAAAAAAAGTTCTTTAACCACATATTTTATTTTAATCTTTCTAATGTATAATTATATTAAACTAAATTACTTTTTCTCGAAAATTAAAAATAATAATGCTATATATATATATATTAAAAATAGTAAAGACATTATAGATTTATTTAAAAATAAAAATATTTATTCAGTTATGATTTTGAAGATCTTTTCAATTCCATTGATATCAATGATATTATTAAGGTAATTTTAGAAACTCATAGTAATTATAACCTTAATATTAATTTACAAAAATTTAGAACTCTCATAAATTTAATCTTTAAAAAAAACTACATTAATTATAATGGTTCTTTGTATAAACAAAATAAGGGTTTGCATCAGTGGCCTGCTAGCAATAGTTTATCTAGCTTATATTTACACTTTTACGGCTATAAATATATTATTAATAATGATTATTACATATTTAGATACATAGATGATCTAATTATTTTTGGTAAAAATAATATTGTTTACCCCAATATTACTTTTTATCCCAATTATTTAAACCTATTTAAAATTAATAGTAATCCAGTTATATTAAGGATTATAAATTACATAGCAATATTTATGATAAAAGAGATGATTTTAATTTTAACATGCTTAAAGTGCCATACTGGAATTCGAATTTATCTATATCTATACATAGAAATATTATTTTTAATTATATTTATTGTAATAAAGTATTAGAGTTAGTGATAAATTAACTATATATTTAAATTTTAATAACTTGAAAACACTGTATTGAACATGGATGCCCTGCAATTTTATTTACAGTGATATTCCTATCAGTTTAGTGTAATGAAATATGTAAGCAATAGAATTTTTAATTAGTTGTACAGTTAATCGATAGATGGTGCCTCATGCTAAGAAAATTAATAATAATATATTTTATTTAAAATTAATTGTATATGCATGGGTTGTACTTTTATTTTCTGTAAATTTTAAAACAATATTTAGAGTTTCTAAATATATATATATAGAGAGAGAAATTAAATTAAATGATTATAAAATAGTTACTAATATTTATGATAAACGAGAAGACTTTAATTTCAATATTATAAAAGTACCGCATTGGGAGAGTAATGTGCATGTATCTATATTCAGAAATATTGTTCTTAATTACACACTACGCAATAAACTTCTAGTTTCTAATAAATCAGAAAAAATAAAAAATTATAAACATTTTACTAAATACTGTTTAATTCAAAACTACCCTATTAATTTTATTAATAGATATTTAAATAATGAAATTCTAAATAGTAAGGATTAAATTTCCATAGTTTTAATAGGTTTATATTATAGATTTATTATTCTTCCTAGATAGTTTTAAATACCCCAGTTTCTAGTTTTAGATAAAATTACTTTTTTAGAATATATTATAACTTTTAAACCATATTAAGAGTCTAAGATAATGGTAGTATGTTTACATTTCTTGTTTTATTATTTCTATTCTTTTCATACTTTTGCTAAGTGCTATTTTTCAGCCATTGCTTTGTTTTGAAATTGTATTTATGGTCCAGAATCTGGCAATAACTTGTTTATTGTACTCAGATTTAGCGCGGGCTCTGCATTTCAGTATGCAATTTTTGGGTAAGTTACTTTTCCTTATAATGGATTTAGATTTCCTATCCATTATTTCCAATTGGTATTTGCTTGGTATTATTAACAAAAAAGGGGGAAGTTGGCTGGCCAAAAAACATGTTCAACCCCACTTTTATACAGAAGGATTTTTTTAAAGAAAATTTTATGTATACTAGCTGTCCTAAGTCAGCAATGTTGATAATACTGAAGCATCCATTCTTTTATATTTTACTGTGTTATTTCAATCATTCATATCTCCTTCTAAATTCTGTTGTCTTGTTATCTGGCAATTGATATTCTTTTAAGTATTAATCATGTAATTCATCTCTCTCAAGTAGAGAAATTTTGAATATATATATATATATATATATACATACTTAATGTTATTTTATTATAAATTAATAATTTTATGCGTTACTTATATACTCCTTTCTGTCGCGTGGGAAAAATGGTTATTGCTGTACTCACGTGGTAAGTCTTTTCATCTAATAGTTTTTAGCTTTGATTTTAACAAAAACAAGTAATTATTTTTGGCTATAATATTATCAATTTATATTAATAGATTCTGGTTTTATTTGTAATAATAGCTTAACTTCTCCTGACATTTCTTACTTTCCCTATGGCCCAGAGTATTGGCAAATACAGGTGAAGGTTGGTTAGCCGCAAAACTTTGTTTGAACCTGCAACCCTGGTTTGCTATAGTGCTACTGTGGCTAATATATGTATACTTTTTACTATCATGACTAGTTATCTTAGGTTTATAACTATTTTGCGTACATTTTTGAATTATATATATATATATACTATACAAATTGCATTGTCTATAAAGACTGCCAATCCATATGCATTATTCAACATATACAGAACAATGCAGCCACATAATACGTCTGAATACATAGTTTTAACATCTTCTTACTAAAGTAACAGAATTACTAGACATTTATAAATAAACAATATTGAAACTTAAAAATATGGATGCTACAGTATCCTAAGCAATGCTAACCAAGGCCAGCTTTTAATTCTATAAAAAAAAAAAGTTGGGTTTAACTAGTTTTGCGGATAGCCAACATTTCCCCTTCTCAATCCTGAATTTGACTATAACTTGTATATTGTTCACTGATTTATCGTGATCTAAGCATTTTTTAAAGCTTTTTCTGATAATGGATTTTGAACTTCAGTCCATTACTTTCAATATGATTTTAGTCAGCATTATAAATAGAAAGAGAGAGGGAAGGCTGGCTAGCAGCAAAAACTAATTGAAACCCACTTTATATAAAAATAAAAGCTGTCGTCAGGTTTAGCATTTCTTATAATACTTTAGTATCCATATTTTTTTTTAAATTGACAATATCTGTTTGATTTGTTTATTTTTAATGTTCAAGTTATTTCTGTCTCTCCAGTGAAGATATTAAAAATTATTTATATATGAATATACGTGTTAAAAAATATAGTTTGTACAAACAACATTTTGCAATAAAAATGTTTTTTCTTTTGATACTGTAAAATACATTTGTAATGCTAAAAATCATTGAAAGGCGTTTCGTAACAATTTTAACTTACGTTTTTATTAATTTTTATTGTTAGAAGCACTTTTATTAAATTTTTTTTTTTTGTACATGATTATCAATTCGCACTTTTTAAATAATATAAACAATTCATTACGACAAAAGCACTTTGAATCACTCTGTAAATTAATATATTTTAAAAACTTTGCATCCAAAAACTACTCCGAAAGAATTCTTTCTTTTTTTTTATTCTCCTAGTCTACCACTGTCAACGATTTCCCCTTTTGAATGATTCGCCGTTATCCGCTCTACATATTGTGGCAAGATCACAGCACATTCATCACAATAGTGATATGGGTTTGGGCAACTCTCATTTCCCTTCCCTTTTCCTAAACAGAAAAATAAAAATAAAAAGATAAAAAGTCATTATACCAAGCGATGAAAGCTGCCATCATGCAAGCTCACGTGTTAAACACTCTTCAAGTCTTTGTGCACAATTCTGCTACAATGAAACCAACTTCTGTGCAGTGCTTGTTCAGCCACATAGCATTGTTGACGTACATTCAATTGTCAGAGAATACAAAAGCTACCCCTGTGTTGCTCGGTTTGCGTGTTTTATACGCATGGCTGCCTTCTGGAATGGCCTGTTCTATTGCAACAAACGCGTTATGCTTTAAAATGGCCGGCAACATTGTTGCCCCCTCTCTTGTTCACTTTAAACGTTGTAGATTTCTACAATCCCCATATGGAATGGGATTACTACTTTTAAAGATGGTCGTGTAATCTGCGATGCACATGCCTTTTTGTTGTAGTATATGCAACAGGAGAATGAATAAATTAACTGGGAGTGTGAATAGAGATTACAAGTTTTTCCCATGTTCGTAATCCAGGAACTGGATTAGTACCGATTCAGCCTTGTGGATTTCATTTATACGTGTGAATGTCGAACATTTATGGGTTTTTAAACGACATTCAACAAACACGAAAAAGGTTTATTTCAAAGAAATAAAATACTCTTGTAATAGTTTCCTATGAAAGGTTGTTAGAAGGTTTACAACTACAGAATGAGTCGCACAATTTATTATTCTCAACTACCATTTAAATTTTATCAGTCATAGCTTCTGTATTATGTAATAAATCACAAACTGTCAGTGCTTACAGTTTTAGACTTTTTTTTTAATTTTAATTACATATTTTATTTCCGAAATTCTATTTTAAAAATTAAATTCAAATTACAAGTAAATAATATTGATTTAAAATCTTAGTAACTTTTGATTAAAACTAAAATTTCATTCTTAAGGTCAATTATGGTTAATTTGATATAAAAAAAAAGTAACGTGCCATTCGAGGTGTTTTAGTTTTTATTATAATGCAATCCTTTTAAACTGAATACGTAGAAGAGAAATAAATTTTTTATGAAGTAACTATATATATATATATAGTTCATTACAAAGAAAAAATTTTTAAATTTCATAACATTAAAGGGTTATATATAGCAGCTAAAATTTTGAAAAGGTTTGTTTCTATCGTTTGAGGGCAGCTGTTTTTTAAAAAAAATTTATTTGTTAAGTTCAGTTACACATAAAATATAACATTATGTAAAAAATAAAAAGCTTTACGTTACACATTTTAGAGATATAATTTCTTAAAAGATTTATTTATTCATTTAAAAAACGTATGGAGAAAAAACCAATAAGAGAGGAAAAGCTAAAATGTGTAAGGAATTTAAATTATGGAATTAAAATTGGTGGAGACAAAATTAAAACTCTAAATAATGACGCGCTTCCCAACTGGAGGATAAATGCGTTGTTACACATCATACAGATAAGAAGATAATGCGCACAGCGAGGTTAATTTCTTATCTTAAAATTGTGGAATGTATATGTTAATTAATTTTTTATTTTCTCAAAATCTTTGCTGTAATTCTTTTCAATTGTATGTGAACATCGTGTTCATTTGTATTTTTTAAAAAAATCATCTGCTGTGTTTTATATTCTTTTGATAATATACATCCATGAGAACCCAAGAAGTAATTTTACCAAAATTTGAGTTTAGGAAAAAAAATTGTACTTTTTTTTGACAAATTTATATTTTTTCTGTATATGTTCGGGAAAAATTTTTTTAACAAAAGAGTTCTTTTAAGTGGGGTAAAGTTTGCTATATTATTTTGTTCGGGAGGAAAAACGAAACAAATAATTAATACAAAAATTTATCAGATAATTTATCAGCTGTAAATCGATTTTGCAATAATTTTTTCTTAATGACATTTATAAAATAAAGAAATTTTATTACTCTTAAGATTATATAAATGACCTTGTATTTTCTCTTTCAAAAAGCATATAATAATCTATTATATGCTTTTTGTCTATTTTAGATGAAAACGCTTCAAAAATTTTGCGCTACCATTTCATTTTAATAACATATTTCACTACAGGAATTTTGCTTAAAAAAATAAAAGTATACTAAAAATAACTAATTTTAAAAATGAAACACAAAAAACTTCCGAATAAAATAAAAATTTCTATCTTAAAATAAAGTATTAATGTTATTCGCTCGGAGTACAGTATTATGCAAATTGTATCAGGAAAAGGCACACATTCGATTGTATTACACAAAGTACAATTGGAAATATGTGTAAATTTTCACATTTTATGTCGCCAATGATGTTCCACGTAACAATTAAAGTTAGGATAAAAAACTTCCAGGGACTGTTTTTTTTCCTGAAAAGTTTGCACCAAGAAAACATAATTCCTTTCTTTCGTGCTTTTATGCCTGTCTCGTTTTCTTTGACTTCTTACCAAGGTTAATATGTGTTAGTATTCCTAGAGTAAATTTTGTTAATGTCACTTTATTACTGTCCTGTCAGCAATAACTTACATCCTAAATCCAACACAATCAGATCTTAACTTTTACTGAGGTAAAAAACTTAAAGGAAGTTGGCGCCTCTGTTTACTTAGCCTTTACTCTGCCCCTTTGCCTAGTCTGTAATTATGCGCAATGAAACTGTGCAATAACTCATTTTCATAATGCTCTTCACGTCTCTAAATGCAAACGAGGCTAGACTATAACAGACATAAACCTAACTTATGTCTCTTTTTTTTCTTTCCTTATGGCCATCGCACTAGCTGCCAGTCATGTTTAAATACTATTTTCCTTATTACTCACTGCTTCTTTTCAGAACAACAATTCTGGAAACCTATTTTTTAGAAAGTTAGGGTTGTAAAAGTCGACTTTTTTTTGCGAAGTGTTAAAGAACGCTGCCCTGTACCATGCAACTTGTGGATGGATTCTAAACAGACCAGGGTCTAAGGTAGAATGTAGATTTTTATGGTGGAAACTCAGCACTATCTTCTGCATGTTTTGCCAGGAGGGGGTGAAGAATTTTCACGGACCTAGAGAGATTTATCCAGTTTGTGTATATGTAAACCCTGTGGTTTCCGTCAACGGAGCTGTTGGAACGCTGGTTCTCGTATTTTACGGCGGCTATTTAACGCATATTCGCCGAATTGGGGTCCCGCTTTTGTACGTGCCGGGAGAATTTATGGCGATATTGTGATTACGTTAAAGAACTTTTACGGTTCTAGGAAGTCGGTGAAATGTTATGATCTGGAGGTGTTGAAAGACGTGGTTTGAAAATGATTTTCGAGGAACTGTTTGCTCTGATCTGTCCTTTCTCCAAACCACTCGATCTTTCTGGGTACAGCTACTGTTTTCTGCGATGTGTATATTTTGAGGAAAACTATAGCGCTCGTGTTGTTTCTGTGAAAATAATCCGATTTCCAGAATGTTGCCTCAAAGTTCAGCGAAAAAATTTCTTTTAAAAATAGAGAAAAACCAAATTGTTGAATTTAATTTTTTGAATCATTTAATTTTTCGTAAGGTGTTGATTTTTGAACACATTTAATTTTAGGCTTTGTAAATGCCTTGATTTTTTTGTGTTGATAATGAGTTTCAGACATCTTAAATTTTATATTCTGAGATAGTATCAATTAAATTACAAAAGTCATCATTTTAGGTCATGTTCTATAAATTTTTATGAGAAATTGAATTATTTCATTGCCTGCATTATATTTTTGCAATTTGTGTTATCAGTAAACAGCAGTGCCTGTTTATCCATTGGCGGGGACGGGCGCCTAGAGGCCCGGATAAGCTGGACTTAACCAGATTTCTTAGTTCTAAATTTCGATCCTCCAATGCTAAGGGGGCCTGTTAGATCTTCTGCGCCCAGAGCCCGAAATGAGCTTAAATTTGTTCTGATAAAAAGTATAAGTGAAAAATAAAAAATTATAATTTTACATTTAATTCAGATATTAGAGTAAAAAAAAATTAATTGGCTATTTATTTTTTTCAATAACACTATTATTTTTTGGTAACATGTAAGTGTGTTGCATATTTATGGAAAACAATACAGGAATCAAATAGTTCAAATATAGGGCAAGACGAGGTGGACGCTGTGATTTTGAACCACGATCGTATGACGAGGAAGACACCTGAGTGGGGCATCCAATTCTCCTAACTTCCACAATTTGCCACGTCAACATGAGAGTTTTTAACCACTACAAATTTCGAACTCATGACACGCTGGCTACGAGTTCCTGACCATAACCACTAGGCTACCACCTTAAAGTCTCATATTACAGTGCAATAAGATTGCAATAAAATGAATGAAGCCTCTAAATAAAAAAAAAAGTGAGTTTAAATTTATGTAGTGCTTTCCCATGAAAAAAAAATCACTTGTCTCAGAAGAATGCTTATTCAAAGAAAAACTACATATAAAAACAATAGTAATAAGTTTATCATGAAAACGGTCCACTGTAAGTCATAACCGTATGTCGTAGAATCTTATAAATTTCAAAATTGTTGAATTTGAGCAGTGAAATTATTAGAATGTTTATTACTAGTTGTATCATTGGCTAAACGTCCAAAATATTTACAATGGGCTGCAGTTCATTTCATACACGGCGAATTTGACGTACTAATAAGGTAACTATTTTTTTAGAATGAAAAGGAGGACGAAAATTTTAAGAAAAAAATTACAACTTAGATATATGAAACACTGTTTAACTCCAACAAAAATATACAAATTCTGCTTTGATTCATTTTAATTAATTACTTAAAGAAGTATTTTTCCATTAAAGGATTTTTTTTTTTTGTCACTATATCGTTTCTAATATATCGGAGATTGCGGTGCTAGAAATATCCTTCATATTGAATTTTGATTTACGGGGATCATTACGTCATTTACGGGAAGTGCTGCAGAGCTAGAGACGTCTTAAGGCCCGGGTCAATTGGACTCGGGCTCAGGACCTCACCCTCAGTGGGAGGGTTGTTTCGTTCTCGACTGTGCCTTAATAAGATCATGATTAGGATAATTGTAATGGTCAAATAGTATTCCCGTACATATTCTCCGAAAAACAGAGAATTTCAAACTACATGTTAACTGACACAAAAGTGGTAAGACTGTATCATTATGAGATGATAGTTGTGTATGGCTGGGCCTAGGCCTAATATCATAAGCAATCAGTCGAAATATAGTCATTGGTCAAGCCGGTATGTGTCAAGGTTTGTGAGATCATGAGTCGTACACTTTATTATTTGTTTCAAATTACCGCTTGAACGAGTATTTGACAATGGACATGTTATATACTGTCTACTTTTAAAGACCTCAGGCAGGGTCTACGTTTGCATAGGAGCCCAGGGCCTCAAAAAGTCTTAATTTTTCTGGGCTTAGGGCCTCAAAGAGTCTTAAGACGTCCCTGGCTGTAGCTAAAGTACCGACGTTCAATCTTGATTTTTTATTCGTCCAAAAATCATTACCAATTGGAAAAACTTTTTCAAAACTGCTGCATTAGTTCTAGGGCAGCTCAACGTAAATTTAACGAGAATAGCTAAATTTTCACATGGAGTGTGTTCATTTTTGAAATGGTTAAATATTTCCACCTACCATCTATAAATTTCAACATATGGATTTTCACATTGTTCTAATTCGGAGGTTTCCAAACTTTTTTGTCTCATAGACCCCTTACCATGTTTTTCGGTTTGGGGTAGACCCCTGCTTAAGTAATATTGAATTTGTGAAAATTTATTAACTTAAATGTGTTTATGAGAGCTGGTACAGAGCTTCTTACTTAAAAAGATTTAAACATCGTAACTGTAGTGAAGTTGGAAACAGTTAAACTTAAGAAACACATGTTAATTAACTTAAAATTTAAGTGATACATAAAATAACTGATTAAAAAACAAATGTTTATATTGATATGGATGAATCTGGTGCGTCAAAAACAAATTTTCAGCATTTGTCATCAATCTTGTCAGGCTTACCCTAAATTTCCTCGGTTAGTAGTGTCCAGCCGACAACCGCGCTGAAACTGCTTCTCACCAGGAAAAGCAATTAAAAACTTTCTCCAATACTCTATAATTTGCGATAAATAGCAGATATGTCTCTTCAAAATCAAAATTGCTGACATCCGTTTCTTAACTTTACTTTAAGATCTCCGTTACTTCCTATTCCGATCAGTTCCTCTTGTAATATGACATTTTTTTTTAATGCGACCATAGGAATTCATTGCCTTTTGTGGTAATTACCAAGTAAATGGATCCTCAAACCTAGTTTCAAATTCTGAATAAAGGGAATTTATAAATGTTGAACTTAGGTTAAAACATCATCTTCCTGGCTGATTGTCTGTGCTACTTCCAATATTATACTTCTTAAGCTTAATTCTGGCAAGAAATGCTGAAATGATCGTCCTTAAATTTAGTAAATAAATGTGTCAAAAAGGTAAAAATATTTGGTATTCCAATTTGGTTAAATTTTCTTTTAAAATTAAAATTACGATCTAGTTTAATGAGAACAACTGTCATAGACCCCCATTTACACCTCATGGACCCCCAAATTATTTTCTGGCTGTCGTGGACCCCTTGCAGGTCATCATAGACCCCTGGGGGGTCTACATGGACCACTTTGGGAATAACTGTTCTAATTTATCAGAATTTAAATATACATTCAATGTGTGTGTGTGTGGGTGTACTCTAATTTTTCAAATAAACGTGCAACATTTTGACCTGGCATCTGTGAATAGAAATTAAAAGAAAAGTTTTAAGGTATCGGAAAGGAAGAAAAGCAGGACACTTTTTGAGAAAGGACAGATCCGTGTGACGGATCTTTACGCGTCCTTCAATTAACCTCTTGGGAAATCTTTGGGGCTATGAAAATCAACAACCCTTTTCTGAAGAAGAAACCGTGATATGCAGAATAAGTTTATTATAAAGAGTTCAGGTTCGCTTGCTGGTAAAGTTAGTTAAAGCGAGATAAAGTGGAGAGATATACGGAAGAGTGTTAGTACGTCAGTGTGAGAGAAGAGAGACAGAAAGTTAGAATTATAAAGAGATTGGAGGATTAGGCATTAGAAGACAAGAAGACTATCTACAGTTCGGGTATTAGTCATATTTATAGTGCGTTTTGATGTTTAAAATATTAAAGAGATTTAAGTGGCAATTAGTCACACATCTACCGTTTAAGGCAAATAGTAAAGTAGAAGATTAAAAATTATTAGAAGTATTCTTCGAATACGCAACTCTTGTCACTTTAACCTCTATTTTCTACCTGGAGACATCTTATTTAATATGACTGATTTGTTTTTGAGTTAATGAAAGTGATGAATAAATAATTAGAAATTATCATGTCGAATTGTCCTTCGCTTCCTCCTACACCTTTAGCCGGTTCAAAGGGTAGAGGGTGGGGGGGTGGGGTGTTGCAACCTATAAAAAAGGATTATCTTCCCTAAAGGAGGACAATTGATCACCTTAGTACTAGTAAAAAACAACTTCATTTACACACACACATATACATGACTTGGTAAAAAATATATATATACAATCCAAGCATTTTATTGTAGTTTTTAGAAAGCATTTGCGAAATATTACTATATTCATTATGACATTGATATCCCTTTCGCTATATCGCTCAAAATGCACAACATAAAGAAAAATTAAAGCCACAGAAATTAGAGGATTTCGAGTGGTATAATTCGAAGGTAATTGATTCTAAAGATTCATAATCGTCAGTAATTGCATTTCATGATAATATCATAAATTTCATGCCGTTGGAAACGAGTCGTAAATTTAAATAAAGAACAGAGTCACGAAAAACATGAATTCGTGATCTATAAATAAATAAAAATAACGCAAATAAGAATTAAAATGATGGAAGAGAAAACCTTTTTCAAAGCTCAAAGGTTGCCTGTTTTCTCTGTGCAAGATAATCAATTAAAATGTTTCTTTGGAGTAGCAATGAGCGGATGAAAAATAATAAGTATCAAAAAAAGAATTCTAATATGAACTGAGAAACAGACAAACAAAAAAAAAAGAGAGAGAGGCGGCTGAATTTTTTCTTTTGAAATTGTAGAAGAAAAT